>ML784448.1:235820-288146 GCA_009831015.1 Picea engelmannii
ATATGTTTCTCTATCACTTAATTAACACACGTACATATAAATACATTAAGCTTGGCCTTAATATAGATTGACTATCTTAGCCACACAATCCATTTGTTGAGAGAATCCCTCAACCACACTCCTAAATAGGATCCAAGATCTCTAATAGATCTAACAAACTTCTACATCACTCATGTAGAGATAATCTCTATATTACAATTAGCAAACCACAATCTTAATAATACGATGATGAATATCTCATATTAAATACATAGAACAAGTAGAAATTAATTACTCCAACAGTAAAGATTTTCTTAATCTAAATTACATAATGAAAGCCCACCCACCTTTAACAATTAAGATTGATATGCAAGGTGACCACTCTTAGGTCTCTATTCAATGTCAAAACTCTTTTTAGAATGGGGATTTTACAAATCTTAGCATTCGTGGGTCTCCATTTAAGGCAAGTGAAAACGTCTACGAGATTATTACTTATAAGTTAGGTTTCTCTATGACATTATTCTTGGAGGTCGATTGTTCAAAATAGTAATATATCCAATTCATAATTCGATTATCAATTTCCAATTTGTATATATCATGCTATTTTTATTTTGATGTACTATCTAAAATTAGTATACATCTCTGGATCAATTGTCATGCATCTCCAAATTGGTGTACACGGGTGAGAATCAAATGTCATTCATCCCTTGAAGTGTTTTCCCAAGCAGCCACTCCTTTCTCTTTTGAGATTGGATTTCATCTAATAAGTCTCCCAATTCCTTGCATACACATTAGTATTCGTATGGAATGTCTCCCAATTCCTTACATACTCTATTTATCCTTTTGTTTTACCATTAATAAAAAATATGATGGGTTCAATGGATGAGTTCGTTTTGTAATGAAAATCAGAATTAAAAAATGCAACAACATACTAGTAAACCAAGATAATGTGTCAACTAATTGTTTTAGTGAAATTGACTTCAAGAATATAATTTTTGTTTTATGCATAGTGTAATTTTCAAAAGAAGAAAAACATGAATTTGATATTAACATCTGCAAATCGTCCCTTCATCCTATTAATATGGTAGATGAACCTCTCGCTAAGCGGAGCTCTGTGTATTGGAATTTGGAGGGGACCGTGATCTTTTACAATAATGGAGTAGAGATTAAAAATTGAGTGAGAGGGAAAAATTGATGTACAATTAGCTCTAAGATGTGCTAATGTTGAAGGTAGCAAAGAAGTGCAAGGCCTTTGATTGAGATGATATCATTGAGTTATCAAATTTCTCGCTTTTATGTTTTGATCTATTTGATATTGAGATTTATTTGTTTATGTTTTTATGTAATAATGAAATGATAATAAAATTAATCATAGATTTATTTTAGGTTTAGTTTTATTGAAATTATAATAAAATTAATTTTTTATTTATTTCACTTTTAGTATAGTTTGAGTGGCCTAACATTTAAGAACATGTGTTTGTTTTTTGGAGGTTATACTTTTGAATCTAGAGACGGTTAGAATATGAATATTTCCATAGATTAAGCAATCTAATCTCTACACAGAGAGGGCCCCTTGTAACCTTATACTAAATTGCTATTAGTTAAGCTAATTAAATCTAGATGGACTTAATATTAAAAAAAATAAGCTAATTTAGTCCAAGTCATCTCAGGTAACATGATAAAATATGCTAAATGACTATACTTCTAGAATTACATTAAATAGAAGTAAATATGACTCATTTATTTTGGCATAGTCTATACTAGTCACACATGTTTATCCCTAATTTATGCTAGTAGTTTATTTTAGTAATTTATAACTAAATCACTTGATACACCTCAAAATGGCTCAAATTTGTTAGGATATAGCTAATAACAAATGTCACCATTAAAATTTTTTGTTTCTTAGTTACAAATTTCTCAAATTGTAATAGTGAATGGTTTCATTTATACACAAAATAGCATGACCCTTACATCAACTCTTGCCCTCCTCAGTCTACTTGGCTCTTTAACTTTACATGGATTCATCCTCAATCCAAAGATAGATAATGAGGATTCTATTTAATAAAAGTATCTAAAATTATAATTATCCTCCATTTACATGCCCTTGCAACAAATAGTTTTCCATCTTATACTTAGAAGAAAAACCATTACTAGCTTTAGTTTACCTCATATATTACATTTTGGTGACTTGCACATTATAGGCGTTCTCTTCACTTTGCTTATAGAGGTTATTTCTCTTTTTTCTCCTTGATTTCGTCGTTCTTTAGATGTCCTTCTCTTTTTTTATCATGCAACTTATATATAGTCCTCCACCATACTTCAAATCTGTTATATTTGTAAATGCGGAAACACAAATATCATATAAGACAATCAATAAATATGCAGACAAGAAACACCGAGATTTACGTGGTTCACCCAAACGTTGGGCTATGTCCACCAAGCATAGGTATCAATTGTCTTATTATTTAGATCAAGGAGATTACAACAGCTCACTCACTCACTTCTGCCTCTACGGGCTTACATGAATATATAATAATACACAGTTACAAAAGAACTGACTATTGAAAGCGCTTCTCTAATTTTGTCTCATTAGTTACAACCAATCACTGATTTATAGGATCTAGAATCCTAAACTTGGAAATTCGTTGTCACCGTTTAACAATCTCCACCTTGACAACAATTAACCTGATACCTTGCTCCTTCTTTTGTTCATCACCTTTTCTGCAAGCCAAGCACCATAGTAGCTTCTCTAAAAGTACTGGTTTTGTGAACATGTCTGCGCAGTTCTCTTTTGTATGCACTTTCTCAAGAGAAACTCCACGTTTGTTGATGACCTGTCTTACAAAATGGTACTTGATAGGTATAGGTATAATTTTGGCTCACCATGAAAGAGTCAAATTTCTTGTACCATTGTTTGGGCGACTGCCTCAGACCATACAATGATTTCTTGAGCCCGCAAACAAATTTCTTGTTGCGATTCTAAACGAACCCTTCAGGTTGTTCCATGTAGATCTCCTCATCCAAATCTCCATGTAAGAAAGCGGTTTTAACATGTAGTTGCTCCAAATCCAAATCAAGCAATGCAACTAATGATAAGACAATTTGAATTGAAATAATCTTTACAACTGATGAAAAAATCTCATGAAAGTCAATACCTTCTTTCTGAGAATATCCTTTCGCAACCAACCTTTCTTTGTACCTCTCCACCTTATCATCAACACCCTTGTTTAGCTTGTAGACCCACTTGCAACATACAATTTTATTGATGGTGATCGATTTACCAGATAACAAGTTGTAGTTACTGCTTCTGCCCATAGTTCCTGCTGCAAATTGGCGTTACTAAGCATACTCCTTGCTCTCTCTAGAAGAGTCATGTTCATGCGTTCAACAACTCCATTTTTCTGAGGAGTATAGGTAGTGGTTTTATGCCTATCAATCCCAAAATCCTTGCAATAGTTCTCAAATTCCATTGACGTAAATTCACCACCATTATCAGTTCTTAAACATTTAATCGATCTACCAGTGCTCTTTTCCACTAAAGCTCTAAACTGCTTGAAAACTGTAAATACATCACCCTTACTTTTCAACATATAGATCCACACCTTCCTAGAGAAATCATCTATAAAAGTAACAAAGTATGATGATCCTCCATATGAAATAGTAGGGGATGGTCCCCAAACATCAGAATGGATATAATCAAGGATTCCTTCACTGGTGTGTCTTCCGGTTTTAAATCTTTGCCTATTCTGTTTTCCATAAATACAGTGCTTGCAAAAATCTAACTTTAAAGACTTTAGACTAGGAAGTAACTTGTGATCAGATAATACCTTCAATCCTTGTTCGCTCATATGGCCCAAACGTTGATGCCACAGTCGAACAGAATCACTGTCGTTCTCAGATATTGTTGTCGCATGATCCGACTCAATTCTTCCTTCTAATAGAAACAGGTTACCAACCTTCTTCACTTTCATAACCAATAGGACTCCTTTGTAGACCTTCATAACTCCACCTTGAACAATACTCTTATATCCTCCAGTATCTAAGACTCCCAAAGAAATTAGGTTCTTCTTAAGCTCAGGTACATGTCTCACATAAGTTAGTATTTTAACAGTTCCATCAAACATCTTAATTCGAATGCTACCAATTCCCACAACTTTACATGATATATCATTTCCCATGTAAACAATTCCATCATCTATAGACTGGTAAGTAATAAACTAGTGTCTATGAAGACTCATGTGATTTGAAGCACTAGAATCTAATAACCATTGTTGATCATGACTTGAACCAATACTAATTGTTAAAATTTCATCAGTCATACCTGAACCTGTTGTTGAACCCGTTTCAGTTGCATTTTCTTCCTTCGTCTCTTTTGGAGAGTCTTCTTTGCAGGATTGTTGTCGCTTCCAACAATCCTTCTTCAGGTGTCCAGATTTTCCACAAAACCAACACTTAAGCTTGCTCTTTTTTTCCTTCGACTTTGACCGAGAGAAATCCCTCTGACCCTGTCCTCTTTCTTTAGGTCTGCCTCTAATCACCATTGCCTCAGATGTAGAGGTTCCTAAATTGGATTTCTTCCTTGTTTCCTCAGACAGTGAAGCTCCAACAATATGATCAAACTCAATACTTTCTATCGAACTGAAACTAATAGAGGTAACAAAATGATCCCATGACGCGGGCAAAGAACACAATAATGTAATTGCCTTATCTTCAGATTTGAATTTTAGTCTCGTGCTATCCAATTGGACTTAAAGAGTATTAAAAGAATTTAAATGATCAGATATTTTCGTACCTTCTTTCATGCACAAACTATACAATTGTCTTTTCAGGAAGATCCTATTCGTCAAGGATTTCATCATGTATAGGCTTTCCAGCTTCGTCCACAAACCGGTTGTTGTCTTCTCCGAGACAATGTTGAACAAAACATCATCGGCCAAACACAGGCGTATGGCACTCAGTGCTCTCACATCGATCTCATCCCAGTCTTCATCTGTTATGGTCGCAGGTTGCTTTGCTTTTCCCAAAAGCACCTTCACCACGCCTTGTTGCACGAGCAGATCATGCATCTTCACCTTCCAGATCTCGAAATTATTCTTGCCAATGAACTTCTTGATTTCGAATTTGGCACTCTGAGTTTTTCGCCATTAGCAGAAGAAAAAAAAAATTCCAGAGATATCTCTGTCATAGCCTGATCCGCGGCTATGACAGAGATATCGCCGCTGTCATTAGTGGAAGACCACATCCATGCTCTGTGCACCCTCTACCTCATGTGCCAAGATTTTATTTCAGATCATCGTCGCGCCTCAATGTACGATCTGATCGCGGTGACCCCCAAAAAATTTTGTGCGAGACGTGTGAAGGAGTGGTCATCGCGTCCTTTGACAGGAGAGACCTGCGACGATTTGGAGATCGACAACCCCTCTCATCTCATGTTCTATCACCACTGATATTTTAACAAGATTTTGCCACCTCTTCGATGATAGACGACGATATCTCTTTTAATTTGAAAACTTGATCTTGTACCACGACTGGTTTATTGGTCTCACGAATCTCCAACCAGAAACGCTCTGATACCACTTGTTATATTTGTAAATGCGGAAACACAAATATCATATAAGACAATCAATAAATACACAGACAAGAAACACAAAGTTTTACGTGGTTCACCCAAACGTTGGGCTACGTCCACCAAGCATAGGTATCGGTTGTCTTATTATTCAGATCAAGAAGATTACAACAACTCAAGCTTCTCTAATTTTGTCTCATTAATTACAACCAATCACTAATTTATAAGATCTAAAATCTTAAACTTGGAAATTCGTTATCACCGTTTAACAAAATCCTCCCTAAGTTACCTTCAAATGAACTAGATCTCCTAATATGAATGGCATTAATGCAAGGGATTTGAAGGGATTTCACGGTGGTTAAATCAAGGCACCTTTGATTTGGTGGAGCTCTCTTTCATTTCTCATCTAAATTTTGCAAAATGATATAAGAACTCTTCATTAGAGCCTCCTTGTGGAAGCTTTGCAACCTATAAGATAATAAGTTTTGTTATGTCATTGGTAAGAGTGGAGGTATACATGTCTTTTAAAATGTGGGATATACAACGATATATAAGAGTGGAGGTATACAAGTCTTTTCAAATGTGGGATATACAATTCTTTTCAAGTATTTTAAAATGTGCAAGTTAAGTGAACTTCATTAATCAATATCTTATAACAAACTTATAAGAAACGACTTTAAAATAACAAACGTTCAGTCATGTTATTTGTTAAAACTTCCTCAAAAATATACACATAAAATGTAAGTGCCAAATCACACCATTGATCAAATTATCCTTTAAAATATGATTTTATAAGAGATTTCTCAAGAAAAGAAGTTTTAGATGGAATTTCTTAATAGGAAAACAAGTTTTAGATGGAATTTATTAATAGGAGGAATTAAGTATTCGGGCTTTGGAGCATTGTTTTTAAGCACAAGTAGTCAACTCTCAATTGCCTTTCATTTGAGACCTTCACATGCTAACCACTTATAAGTCAATCCATTAACTTAATCAAATTATAAGTCTTTTTTTTTATTAAAAGACATTCTTTAAGGAATACCACCAACATTTTAAATGAGAAACTATTCGAGAATATGCCACAATGCAAGATGTTTGGATTTTTATTCCCCAAAGGTATACCATTAATTCTTACAACTTTCCATAAACCTATTGCATTTCCTCGAAAATAAGAATGAGGGCAATGTGTGAGTCATTCCACTTCACGAGCAAAACTTATGACGCCTTTCAACTTCACGAGCAAAACTTATGACGCCTTTACTCTAAGATTTCACAAAAAATTGCACATAAAATTTGAGTATTAAATCAAGTTAAGTCTGAAAAAGGATGTACTCAAGTATGATTTCATAAATCTTTCTCCTTCAATACACAATACACGAGTAACATTCCTTCAAGCATGATATCTACAACAAATAGCAATGGCATCAATGGATTACTCCAGTAAGATGAAAACTCAATCTTGAAGCCATTAAACAATAAGAGAATGCTCTCAAACAACTTATGAGCATAAATTTTAAAAGTAAATAAAAATGTTAATGAAGAAGTTGTCAATATAACTTTGCATTCTCATTTCACTACTTCGCTTTGCAAAAGGCAATGTTGAAACCATTTTCACATCGATTCTAATTCACTACCAAGCTCCTCCTCCATCCCATGCACACAAATATGCACAAAGATTTTCTCCTAAACTTAAATTCATAATGGAAAGCCTATTTGTACATGACCATATGGATCCTTTCATCGATTTATTGAAATCTGAAGATTTTAGAACCAATAAGATGGAGCGGGAAATCAATGGTGTTTGAATCAAAACCCTCACTGATGCATACAAATCTTTTTTCCATCTCTACATTCAAGTAAATTTTGACAAAATACTTCACTATATGGATCTTTCATCAATTTAAACGATTAAATCTTGAAATAAAAAGATGGAGTCCCTTCTAAATCAGGAGAAGACCACTTGTGAATCCTCGTAACCAAACCATGTTTTTTCTTGCTAAATGAATCTCCACACATCAATACGGTTTGAGAAGGGTTTGGTTCTTCATTCACAAGGTAATAAGACTAGTAATAATATTTGAACAAGCTTCCTTTCACTAAATCTCTTCACACAAGCTAACTCATGACCTCATTTGGCATCAAAACTTTGTTAAAAAACAAGAAATCTTATTGCATCTTCAAAAGCATCTTCAAAAACATTTGAAAAACATGAGAACCATGTGTTCACCAGTGAAATCTGAACGAAAGAATCATAAATACTAAACAGATTTGTTGATTTTGTTGGACAATTGGTTTGGACAGTTGGTTGTCATTGATGTCAACCCTTGGAGAGTGATATTGTAGATTGATGTCAACCCTTAGATATTGATGTCAATGCTTGAGAAGTCAGGAAGCCCCAAATATGTGGAAAATATAACTTTATGGTTGGTCATCATTTGTATGGTTGAGAGTGATGGGTGTATTTGGAGAAGACTCCAAAGTGGTCCCCTTATGGCGTAGCTTTAAGCATGGCCCTCATGGGAAGATGCTTTGTAGAAGTCTACAAGAAACCCATAGGTGTGGTCATGGGACCCACGTTTGTTTGAGGAATAAGGACATGGATGAAAGGATAAATTAAGGTAAGACACTCATTTATGGATAGTACTCATCATGGCATTTCTGGTGATATGTGGAACGCCAGGTGGTTCCTCACGGTTAGGGAGATATGGCCTTGTAAAGTTGGAAGCCCCGAAGAGTGGTCAAGAAGCCTCTAGTTGGTTACAAGTATTTAATGAAAGGGTAAAGTGGTTTTAACAAGAAATTTCAAGAATCCCCAAATTTAAGGAAAGTGGTCCCAAATTTAAGAAAAGTGGTTACTTAGAAAAAGTATAAATACATCTCAAGAAGTCTTGTGAGGATGTGTTCTAAGGTATGTTATTTACAAGTCATTTTACCATTTTCGCTATAAATTATTTTTCCATAATCATTCATATTGTGAAACTTAGAGTCTATTGATAAGACATATCAAGGTACATGTGGTAGAAATTTAAGCTACTGGGTCGTTGTATTTTGGGATATACACTTTGTGGAAGATAGGGTTTTTGGCTAGTCCTGAAACTAGTCTCAAACAGGTGTTCCGAGTAAAACAGACATACATTATTTTGCACTCAACACAGGCGCTCTTGGTCTTTTGGCATGGCCTCCCTCTATCGCTCCAATCTTGCACATAATCTCGATCCATGACCTGAAGATTTTATCCAAAGGCGCTATCAGAATTTCTCCTATCGGGAGTTCTCACTCCAACTTGATTTCAACATCGTGATGCCTGAACTCGAGAAACAACCTTCGAGATCGACGGTTGATCTTGCTTCAAAAATGGACGACCACGATCATCTCCTTAGCATACTTAGGCCGCGTCATTGGTTGAATCAGCTCTTTTCTTTCTCGTGGCCCCATCTACCATATGACCGTGAGCTTCGACCGTTGGCTTAACTCTTAGGTGCATCACGATTTCACGTTTCATGACCTCATGATGCTCTCCATGCTCAGATTCTCAAAACGCGAAATTGCGACTCCTTGGATTGAGCAACACGTGTTTCTCTATAATGAACAGTCGCGATCACTTCGCGACTCTGCCTGCTACTATCCTTCACGCAAAAGTATGGCTCCAATCACTTGATGACCATCGATCTGATCTACTTGAAGGATCTTGGCCGTTGAAAACTGATCTTTGCCCGCTCGCTTGATTTGTGTTCGCATCAAACCATTTCAAGTGTAGCACTTGGTGGCTGTGACTGGGGTTTGTGAACAACCTCTTGGATGACCGGCAGAAGGCTCAGGAAGCTAACAGGATTAGCGACATGGATAAGGAGAAAAGTGATCTTCGCTAGGGGAGAACAGAAGGGGTTGGGATCAATATCCTTTGGGTGATCCGAGGAGGAAAACAAGTCGATCAAATGAGTGAATGAAAAGATAAGAAAGAGTACAAGCAGGGAGAGAAAACCTACGATCAGGTCTGCAAAAGGAGGAAAGAGGGACATGTTGGCATGCTTACAGATAGATGGCAGAGTATGCTTATCATTTATGGCAAGAACACCAGTGACGATGCAACGTCGATGGAAAACAATATGGAAAGAACAACAACGATGTTGGTAGAGCGATGTTGACAGGGTTACAGGAAGAGTGTGCATGGAAAGAACAACAACGAAGACACAGAAGAGCAATCTCGAGAAGCTCAGGAGGAATAGCATGAGTCTGCAGAGATCAAAGCTCAGAAGAGATAGCGCTTTGCGCTTTCCAGAAGTGTAGTTGAGTTCCAAGAGAAGGACTCGCAGAAGGTTCAAAGGTCGAGGCCTTTGACACTTAGACATTCTTCTAGGCTGGGAGGAAGTGTAAGCTCATAAGGAGGAGCGATAGTGGCCATCAGATCAAAATCCAGTGACCAGAGGAAGCGCAGATGAGGAGATCAGATCTCATCCGTTAGATCTGAGTGAGCAGACCAACAACTATTGGATCCTAGGGAAAGTGCACGAGACAAGTTCTGAAGTCATCAGAACCATCCATCGTCAGAGATGACATGTGGAGAAAGATAAGCATTTTGCTGACTGAAAGGTCAAAGGAAGGAGGTGCTCTAACCCCTCGAACTTGCGATATGTGAGGTCATGAAATGATCCTTGTCGTTGGAGCCAGAGGACATGTGGCGAGCGATTGGAATTTCGTTGACTAGCAAACTAGAGAAGTCAAAGGTGCGAGTTGTGGGAACTTGCGATATGTGAGGTCGTGAAATGATCTTGTTTGTTGGAGCCATAGGACACGTGGAAAGCGATTGGAATTTCACTGACTTACAAACTGGAGAAGTTAAAGGTGCGAGTTGTGGGAACTCGGGATATGCGAGGTCGCGAAATGATCATGGTCATTGGAGCCAGAGGACACATCACGAGCGTTTGGAATTTTGCTGACTCGCAAACTAGAGAAGTCAAAGGTGTGAGTTGTGGGAACTCATGATATGTGAGGTCGTGAAATGATCCTGGCCATTGGAGCCAGAGGACACGTGGCGAGTGATTGGAATTTCGCCGACTCACAAACTGGAGAGGTCAAAGGTGAGTGTTGTGGGAACTCACGATATGCGAGGTCACGAAATGATCTGAGTCGTTGGATCGAGGAATAATCTGGGCCATCAGATCCAGGAGAAGAACATGTGCCATGTGAGGAGATCCACTAAGCAAGGACAAGTGGAAGACCACGTCAACGAGGACATGTGGCGAGCGCTCAACATTTCGCTGACTCGCAAATCAGGAAAGTCAAAGGCATAGTTGCAGGAACTTGGGAGGTGCAAGGTCACGATATTGATCACAACCGTCGATCAGAGGGTGAGATATCGACCGTTGATCTGATACAAAGCATTCAAATATTTTCCCTATGGTCATAGCCAAGGTCACATCATTGAAGAATAGAGGAAGGAGCTAGTGCTGTTAAGCTCCATTTCGAAGATCGCAAGTTGGGAGATACAAGACAACTCGCAGTAGGAGTTCATGAAACGCGAAATTGCAAAGCGCCCTTTGAATAAGTGCTTGGTCACAGCTCGTGGTCATGTGAGAGGAAGGAGCTAGTCCAGCTAAGCTCCATTTCAGATATCACGACTTGGGAGAGTTGAGATGTCTCATACCAAGGTCCCCGAGGTCGCGAGTCGCGAAGCGCCTGTAGGATAGGTGAATGGTCACCATTGGTGGTCGTGTGAAAGGAAGGGGCTTAGCCAGAAGAGCTAGCGCCCACTGTGCAGTTTTTAGCAGAAAGGGAAAAGGCGCCAAGAGCATGAGTGCGCGGAGGATCTCTAGGGAACTGATAGAAACCACTGATTTTTTCTGCAAAGAGAATTCAAAGAGGCTTGAGGGTGATCGATAGAGAAGACGAAGAGTCTTGACTGCCAGAGAAGCCAAGGAATCTTAGGATAAAATCTAGTGATGATGAAGAGATTCAATAATGACAGAGAAGACGAAGAGTCTCGACTACCAGAGAAGCTAAGGAATGTCAACATAACGGGCACTGATGATGAACTCACAGGGAACATAATTGCCAGAGAAGATGAAGAGTTTTCATGATGACTAGGAGATGACCCGACATGAGAAAGGTATGCGGAATAGAGAAGGAGAGGATGCTACTATTGAAGGATGCGGGAGTGAGGTAGAGCTGTAAAAAAAACAACCTGTGGGAAAAATAGTGTCACTGTAAAGATCATGTAGAGGCATTGCGTGAGGTATGCAGCTGGTGCACACAAAATATAAAAATGCAAAAAATAGAATAAAGGGTGGCTTCAATTGAGAGTTATTCATATGGGTAAAAGCAGCCGGTGTGTAGCAATTGAAATGCATAGAAGAGGCATAACGCATAGAACAAAAATTCATATCTGAGAGCGGAAGAGGAAGCCGAGGTGCATGTGCAGAGACAAAGCAAAAGAACAAAAATCTCAAAGAAGAATGCGACCAGGAAGACATTGATGCAGGCAGAGCATAGTAGTGCAGCATAACAGTGATGAGACTGGTAAGCTATTGATAAACATTGTATCACTGTAATAAGGTTCAGTAACGAAGTTTTTATAATCAGGGTGGTAGGGAGGTGCTTGGGAGGACTGTTGTCCTTAGAAGTTTCAAGTGGGTACTTGAACACAGGGAGTTGTATCTTCCATCTGGTTGCAGCCAGAAAAACTAGGGTGGTAGGGTGGTGCAAGGGAGAACTACTGTTCTCTGTTATATAGGTTGGTGCCTGTGTGACTGGAAGTTGGTGCTTCCATTCAGTTGGTGCTGGAACACTCAGGAAGTTGGAGCTTCCTTATAGTGGATGCTAGAGAAACCAGAGAGTTGGTGCTCTCAACAAGTTGTAGTTTTCAAAAACAGAGGTGGTAGGCTCACAATGAGTTGGAGCTCATAAGTATGATAATGTATAGAATGTAAAGATTACTTATCATATCAAGAAGAAGAGGTTTTTTCCCTTTATGGGTTTCCTCAAGAAATATTTGTCTCTGCATATTTCATGTGTGCGACTGATGTTGAATGTTCTATTTCTTACCTCCCTGCATTATTGTGATTGTCACTGAGTGCTCTGTAAAGAGTTTAAAATAAGCATCATTTTTTAAGCACGGGGACAACTGATTCACCCCCCCCTCTCAATTGTTCAACATGACAAAATCACAGACCTAGGTAGAAAACACAACTCACAAGATTTTGACAAGTTTATGTGATAACATTAGGCTCCATGGGGGATAGTGTCCTCCCTGCGAGGCTCTAAGAAATCCTTCCGCGGATTCAGTTCCTTAGTGTTGGGTTGTGGAGTCTTCTATTAAAAACAAAACAAAATAAACATAAAACATGAATGATATTTACAATGGTGGGATGCTGACTATGGCTTTAAACAAAAAATATTTTTAGGAAGTGCCCATTTACTGGGCCGCCAAAAACTTCATCTCCTTGCAAATTTTGCAACCTATAAGTGTTGTTTGGAAATGCTTCAGTAATCTTAAAGGGACCGATCCAAAGGGCTTCAAATTTTCCATGCTTTCCCTTGTCTTGTCTGGGTGCATCCCATTTGAGTACTAGATCTCCCAGCTGGAAATCCTTCTTACTGCTCTTTGTGTCAAAGTCCTGCTTGATTTTTTGCTGACTGTGATGCGCTCTGTCCAGAAGTTTCTCTCTTGTTTTCTTCACCTCGACCAGCTAATGTATCCTCCTAATCATGTCATCAAGATCTTCGTGACAGTATTGAAAGAATTTCGCCAGAGATAGGGCAAACTGAGAAGGAAAAACTGCTTCAGTCCCATATACAAGTTGAAAAGGAGAGACGCCTAGGAAGCTCTTTGTTGTCACTCTATCAGCCCACAGGGAAAATTTGAGCTTTGAATCCTAAGATTTCTTGTTGTCCTCTAGTAGTCTTTTGATGATATTTATCGGGCTTTTGTTAGAGGACTCTGCTAATCCATTCCCTTGCGGATAGTAGGGGGTAGAATGAATCAACAAAATTTTGAACTGTTCACGGAACTCGATCAATGGTTCAGCCTTGAAGGATGCAACATTATCAATGATGATTATGTTCGGAAAACCAAACCTTACCATAATATCTTCAAGAAAACCAATGATCACCTTATGAGAAGCACTCCCTGTGGGGATAGCTTCTATCCACTTGGTAAAGTAATATGTGGCAGTCACGATCCATCTGTGCTGACCATTGGATGCAGGATGAATTTCCCCAATGAAGTCTAGGCCCCATAGCTGGAAGGGCCCTGAAACAATCACAGGTTTCAATGGCAGGGACTTTAGCTGCTACTTTCCCAAAAATCTTTGACATTTGATACAAGTCTTGACTTTTTCACAGACATCAGTAAATAGATTAGGCCAATAATATCCAGCTCTGAGAATTTTATAGGCTGTGGTTTTCCAGAAATGATGTCCCCCACATAGGCTATCATGGAAATAAAATATATGTTTTCTGGGCCTCTTGTGGGTCCAGACACCTCAGAAGTACTCCTAGAGAGTCTTTCCAATATAGAACCTGGTCGAAAAGACAATATTTGATAGCTTTGAGCTTTAAACCTCTTTCCTTGCTTTTCCCCATCCCATTAGGAGGCCTTAACTCTTGCAGAAAAAATATAATGTTTTTGTACCAGGTACATTCTGCCAATGGAGGGCTTCCCTGGGGGATTTTATCGGACACTTCATCCTGATGACTTTCTGAGTAATTATTGATGAAATTTACCCCCAAATATTTGCAATTAGATTCAACTAGCAACCTGGCTAAACCTTGACCTTTGATCAATTTAGTGGGCTTGATATCTAGATCAAATTCAAGGATTTTGGCAATCCATCGGCTCCTCCTCCCGTCAATGTCTGGCTGACTGAGAATTTCCTTAACAACAACTGAAGGGACATATGCGATGAATTTTGATTGCAGGACATAGACTCTGAAAGATTTGAGAGATTTAACCAAAGCGTAGGCCTACTTATCCATGGTGTCATATTTCATCTCAGCATCTCTCAATGCTCGACTGAAAAAGGAAATGGGCTTCTCCAACCCTTCATCATTTTTCTGCAACAGAACATCCGCTACAGTATCAAATGAAGCAAATGAAAAAATGAGGAAATCCTTTGAGTAATCCAGACTGATAAGCACATGTGCTTCAGTTAAGTCCTAATTTATTTGATCAAAGGAATTTCTAGAATCGACAGTCCATTTAACTTCAATTCCTTTCCTTGACATGGTCGTTATAATCTTTACCATCTTAGCAAATTTGGAAACAAACCTCCTTAGAAAATTCATTTTTCCCAAGAAATACTGGACTTTTTTCTTGGATCCCGGGAGTGACAAGGTTTGGATTGCTTCAACTCCACTGGGATCAATCCTGACTCCCTCAGCTGATACTATGTGGCCCAACAACTTTCCCTCCATGGAAAACAAAGAATTCTTGGGATTTAAGGAGAGACCAAATCTCCTACATTTCAGGAAAACCCTTTTTAAATGCTCACAGTGTTCTCTATTTGATCTGGAGAAGATTGTAATGTCATCCAGATAGATGACCACAAAATTGTCTTTTTCTCCGATGAAAGTGATATCCATGGCTCTCTGAAAGGTCGCCCCCACGTTCATCAATCCAAAAGGCATTTTGGCATACATGAAGGTTCCCCAAGGAGTGGTGAAAGTCGTCTTTTCTTTGTCTTCAAGCAAGATAGAGATCTGATTGTAGCTCTAAAATCCATCAATCATGGAAATCCTAGATGCACTTGTCACCCTCTACAAAATATGTTCCATCTTTGGCAAGGGGTAGTTGTTCTTCTTTGAGCTCCTGTTCATATTTTTGAAATCGACATAGAGTCTGATTTCTCCACTCTTCTTTCTCACTGGGACTAGGTTGGATACCCATTCAGAATATCTCAAAGGGACAATGATTTGGGCGTCCAACAACTTCTTTACCTCTCTCTCCATGATAGGCAACAACATAGGATTAATTTGTCTTAATTTCTGACTAAATGGTTTGGCCTCTTCCCTCAAGGGAATCTTGTGCTCAATGACAGTGATGTCATATGTTCTGAGGTCTTCGTAGGTCCAAGCAAACACATCATAAAATTATTTTAATAGCTCAGTATACTCGACCCTCTGCTCCCTTGACAGTTCGCTTGACAACTTGACGAATTTCAGATATTCTTCTGTGCTAATGTTGCATTTGGCTATGTCAGCATCATCAATTGACTTTTGAGATTTCATTGCCATATCATTACTGTCAAATATCCTTTCCAAAGGGACGAGTCCCTTCTGAATGTGATTGCCCGGTAACTGCACAATATGATGATTACCAAATTTCTTTAAAAATACATCAGCATGTGGGTTACTTTGAGAATCAGGATCCTGGTCTATGTGTAATGCAGAAAATTCATCAACATCTTCCAAGAACCTCTTGATCTCAAGATCATCCTCAAATACCTTCCAATGCTTGACATTGTCAGGTATAGAGGGTCTGTATTTTACTTCTATATCATACCTGAGCTTGGGTGGCAGAGGGACTCTGAAATTACTTGCCGAAACAACCAAAGAATTAGCCACTGTATTCTCCTCTCTCGGAATGAATGAAATGTTGAAAGCCAAGAAAAAACTATCAATTAAATCCCACACTTCATTCCTATAAGATATGAGCCTCAGATGATTGGCCTAGTAAATATTTCTGACTTGGTTTACAACCAGCTCGGCATCCCCAAACACATATATCTCTTTGATTCCCATGTCTTTTGCAGCCCTCAAACCCAACACAAGAGCTTCATACTCCGCTACATTATTGGTAGTTTTAAATTCTAGCTTGTAGGAGGAAAGTATGGTTTCTTGGGATGGTGAGATGAAAACCACTCCAACACTAACACTCTCCCTGGGAAAGGCTCTGTCAAAGAACATTTTCCACACAGAGGTAGTAGAAGGGGAAGCTTCAGGAGAAGTGGTGGGTTGCTTTCTGAGTTTAATAGGAGGCTCGGGAGCATCAATGAGCTATAATAAGATGGACCCCAAATCTGTGTTAAGCGCAAAGATAGGATGGTTGGTGGGGTTTGTTTCATCACTAATGATATAGGCCAACTGAGCTTCTCTGTACAGTATTTTGTGCTCCTGTCACACCCCCGCTTCGTCAACCTAAATTTTTCATCTTTTCTTCGAGGGACAAAATCCATGAATTTTTATGGAGCCTAGCGCAGACCATATCTTCCTTATCCTCCTCCATGTGATCGCTGGCTATGACCACAGGCCTTACCAAAAGGGCACTTCTGGCTTTCGGGATTCGGGATTTCTATGTGCGAGCTCTCCCCAACTCCCTGTCCCTTGAAATGTCGAAACCCAAATGGGGTTAACGAGCTCCTTGGCTCCCCTTTTTCCTACTCCATGCGACCACCTCAGTGAACACACGCTAACATCAAATGGCGCTATCGAAACTTGGCTTTCAAGATTTCTTGTTGCAATGAACCCTTGTTCCTTCAATCCCCGAAACCCGAAAGCCCGGTATCATCCGGATCTATGGTCCAGATCGTCGACTTGATCAACATCCCGGATTAAATCTCAGCATCCTACCTTTCGAGATTCTGGTGGAGTCTTCACTCCTAATTCCTCGATCTCCAGAACCTCGACGACTTTAGATCTTCGCCACGTGTCCTTTACAATTGGACGATCCAGATTCTTTCGGGACCCGAAATGTCATTTCCCAAGTTAGGCCCTTGATTAACTGCTAGCACCTACCTCCTCCTTCTACCACATGACCCTGTCCTATGACCTAGGGCTCATCCACAGAGTGCGTCAGGGTTTCGTATACTGGGATTTCGCAACTTGCGAAGACAAGGAGGTCTTGCCCTCTGGTTTCCTGGGTGCTGAAATGCTGAAACTTATTCACACTAAACTGATGGTCTAGATTACTCATGGATCAACGACCATGATCACGTCACGATTTCGTGAATCGTCAGTTCGTGTGGTCCTACCCTTTGACCACTCCAATTCTCGAGTCAGCGAAATGATACTCAACTGCCACGTGTCCTGTGCCGATGGATGGCTTCGAATACTTTGGGACCTTCAAGAATTTATCGAGTCCACTCTCCTACCTGTGAAAGGGTTAAGATCGACGGTCAATAGGGCTCTGACAGATCCATGGACTTGCGGTCCTGGATCCCATCGCTACTTGCGAAGGCTGAAGGGGTCAAGGTGTTAACGCCTACGCTCCTCCTCTAGATCCATCGGTCTTGACAAATCTGGGGTATTTCCAAAAGGATTCCGACCGTTCGTCTACCAAACAATGGGGAGTTCTCTTTCGATAATTGGACTCACTATCCTTTCCAAGATTGATTCACGAGATTCAACCTATCGGGGCTTCGAACTCCCATGACTTCGAAACCTGAGAGAACTACTCTTTCTTGTACAAGGTTTCCAGACCTAGGTCATTTGGACCTTTAGATGATTCTTGGGTAATTATCCCTAGGCTTGGTGACCTGACTGAGATGCCTTCCTAATTCTCTGAGCTATGAAATCTGTGACCAGGGTAAAGTAAACTTGTGGGTTTACTATATCTGTAGTCTTTTCAAGGAACTCACTCCGACTCTGAAATGTGAGGAAACTCCTCAGAGGAAGGTGCCTTCGAGAAATTAAACTAGGACAAAGCGCAAGTCAAGTAGATGGGACAATTCTCAAGGGAACTAACTCGTATTCTGAACTTATTCATTCTATACATAAACCGATTATGGTCCTATAAGTATAAGCATGCATCCATTATTCCTAGTCAAAACACAAGGCAATTACTTCTATACAGAAACCATTTATGAGCATATAAACATGAGCATGCATCCGGGATATTCAATTCAAAATACAAGACATAAACACTTATCAAAAACACCAGGTGTGACGCGACTATTGAGAGGGGTGCTCGTTTCCACCCAACCGTAGGCTCAGTGACTCCGAACAGATTTACCACTAGCCACCCCCAAGCTAGACCACGATGCTTGAGATTTAGTATCCTACTTCCAACTCAATGGAAGTCAAGGATGAAGGTTACTCTCCTTCTCCTCTGTTCATAACTCCTTGTATTTCCAGAGTTCCTCCACGATCCCTATCATGTGTGTTCTCTCCTCTATTCCCCACACTTCCTTTCTTGCATCTTCTGTAATATTGCGTGTGGCGCAAATTCCCCCATCCGTGGTCAGGTCTGGGAGATTCTACAGATGGGCAGTTTGCCACCATCCCCTCATTAACTCTTGAGGAGCCTCCCCACCTACCATCCTGATGGGAAATTCATTCCAGGGTCAAAGAGTTTCTTTAGTATTTGAGCAAGTACAAACTAGTATGGTATTGGTTTGGTGGAATTTAACACAACCATTCCAGGTCCCTTCCACCACCTCTCATTAGCCATCGTGGTCTCTTTCAACACATCCCCCTCTCAGCAGTCATGCAACACATATATTCATAACATAATTTACATTCATCGACCTTTTATACAAAGGTCCGTCAAATCAAACATTCACATCTTTGAGTTTGCCATAGTTCTTGGCCAATATAGTTATTTTTACAGACTGGGGGAAATACAGTGTTACAATTCCCTTCCCCTTAAAGGAACATTGTCCTCTATGTTCTATCTATCAATATGACGTGTATGTACAGAAGTAAACAAAATTGGATATGTCTGTTTCATGGCATCTTCCATTTCCCACGTAGCCTCATTTGGGCCAAAATGTTTGCACTGCACCTTGACCTGTGCAATGGTTCGGTTCCTGAGTGGGGTTTCCTTTCTGTCCAGTATGCATTGAGGTTCTGGTAGGTATTCTCCCTTCGGTTCCACCTGGATCACAGACCAGTCAATTATATGATTAGAATCATGTACATATTTCTTCAATAATGAAACATGGGAAACATTATGTGCTTTTAATGTGGGAGAAAGTGCTAGCCTATAGGCTACAGGTCCCACTCTATCTAGAACTTCAAAGGGTCCACAATAACGAGGTGCCAACTTGGCACAAGCTCCCATCCTCAGGGAACTCTTCCTGGGCCTAACTCTGAGATATACGTGGTCTCCCATCTTGAATTCTCTTGGAGTTCTCTTTCGGTCGGCGTAACTTTTCTGTCTGTTCTGAGTGACCTTTAGATTTTGTTTTATCTGAATCACTTGTTGTTCCATTTATTTCAACATGTCGGGTCCAATAGTAATTATGTTTACTGGGTTACTCCAACTGACTGGAGTGTTGCACAGCCTACCATAGAGGACTTCGAAAGGACTCATCTTCAGGGATTCTTGGTAGCCATTGTTGTAGGCAAATTCCACCAGTGGCAGGTAATCTTCCCACTTTTTAGGTTGATGCATTACATGCATCCTTAGCAAGTCTTCTAATATTTGGTTCACTCTTTCCGTCTGTCCATTGGTTTGAGGATGAAATGCTGTGATGAACAGTAATTTGGTCTCCAGACCAACCATCAAGGATTTCCAAAAGTTGGAAGTAAATTTCGTGTCTCTGTCAGATATGATCTCTTTAGGAATACCATGTAGTCTGAATATCTCCTTCATGAATATGTTGGCGATGTCTATTGCCTTGCAAGTCGACTTGATAGGGATAAAATGGGCAAACTTTCTCAATTTATCCACCACCACCATGATGGCATTATTCTGCCTGGCCGACGTTGGTAGTCTGGTGATGAAATCCATGGAGATGGTCTCCCATTTCCATTCTGGGATTGGTAGAGGTTGTAATAATCCAACTGGGTTCCGGTGTTCTGCTTTAACCTGTTGGCATTTTAGGCACTTAGTTAAATATTTAGCTATGTCTTTCTTTAACCCAGGCCAATAGAATTATTTCCTAGTGGCCGTGATCATCTTCTGATATCCCGGGTGACCAGTATATGGTATTTTATGTAGTTCATCCATTATGAACCTCTTCAAGTCGTCACAATCTGGAATATACAATCTGTTTCTGTAAGTTAGCAGACCTCCATCTATCATCTGGTAGCCTTCATACTTTATCCCTGTGGGTTCTTGCTCCAAGTATGAGGTCATAGTTTGGAAGAATGTATCTGTTTCTTGTGCATTCCTGACACTTTCCTTGACATTCGTCTCGCAGGTGCTCACCGCTGCCAGGTGAATTGTTTTCATACTTCTACTAAGGGCATCGACCACCTTATTTTCCTTTCCTTTAATATGTTTGATTTCAAAATCAAACTCGCCAAGGAGGGCCATCCACCTAGCTTTTCTGGCATTGAGTTTTGGTTGGTCAAATAGATGTCGCAATCCACAGTGGTCTGTCATAAGTACAAATTTCCTTCCCAGGAGGTAATGCCTCCACATTTTTAAGGCATGCACTATGGCAGCCAGTTCTAGATCATGGGTCATATAGTTGACTTCGTGCTCATTCAATTTTTTGGATTCATAATAGACTACACTTCCTCCTTGCATAAGGACTCCTCCGAGCCCTTCCTTGCAGGCATCTGTGCACACTAGGAAGTCAACTTCGAGGTCGGCGATATTCAACACAGGTGCATGGGTCAGTAGATGTTTTAGGGACTTAAATCTTTCTTCACATTTTAGGGTCCAAAGGAATTTAACTCCCTTCTTCTGGAGGGAAGTGATTGGAAAACCAATCTTGGAGAATCCTTTTATAAACCTCCTATAGTATTCTGCTAAGCCCATAAAGGATCTGATATCCGAAACGTCCTTTGGGGTAGGCCATTCCATGATAGAGCTGATCTTGTCAGGGTCTACTACTACTCCTTCTTCAGATATGACATGGCCCAAGTAATGTATTTGCTGCTGGAAAAAGTCGCACTTGCTAAATTTGGCATTGAGTTGATGTTCTCTTAGAAATTGAAGAACAAGTCTAAGATGTTCCTCATGTTCCTCTCTATTCTTGGAGTAAATTAATATATCGTCAATAAAAACCAGTACAAATTTGTGTAGGAATTTACTGAGTACATTGTTCATCAAGCACATAAAAGTGGCAGGGGCATTGGTTAATCCAAATGGTACTACCACAAACTCATAGTGACCATATCTCATCCTGAAGAAGGTTTTGTGGATGTCTTCACTCTTGATTTGGACTTGATGGTATCTAGATCTCAAGTCAATCTTTGAGAAAATGGAAGCACCTCCCAATTGATCGAACAGGTCATCGATCCTGGGTAAGGGGTACTTGTTCTTTATGGTTACCTTATTGAGTTGTCTATAACCTATGCACAGTCGCAGGGTACCATCTTTCTTTTTCACAAACAAGACTGGTGCTCCCCATGGAGAAACGCTAGTTGGATATAGCCTTTGTCCATCATTTCTTTTAGTTGTAATTTAAGCTCAACTAGCTCGGGTGTGCTCATCCTATAGGGTGTCCTAGACACTGGCACTGATCCTAGTGCAAGTTATATTGAGAAGTCAATGTCCCTTCTCGGAGGTAGACCTGGTACCTCTTCCAGAAACACATCTCTATAATCTCTTAGTATGGGGTGGTCTTCGAGTCTTGGTTTGTCATCTTCAACTGATTCCAACACCTATATCGCATATAATGGACATCCCTTTCTACAATACTTTCTCATTTGAAGGGCTGATATTCATCTCACTGAGACAGGTTTTTGGATCCCTTGAAGGGTTATCCTTCTTCCTTCTTCACTTACACATTCTAAGGTTTTATGGTAATAGTCCAATCTGGCTTTATATGTGGCTAGCCAGTCCATGCCAATCAACAGGTCAAACGATCCTAGGGGTAGTATGTTAAGGGTTGCTTGGGTGGGGAATTCACCCATAGTGAATTGGCAAGTTGGTATGACCTCCGCTACCTTTCTTTTGGTGCCAGTGGCTAATTGTACCAACCATGGCTCGACGTGTTTATGTGGTTGTAATTTACACTTATCAACAACCTTCGGAGATATGTAACTCAAATTTGAACCAGGGTCAATTAGAATAGACACTAGATGGTTGGTGATCATACCTTCCATCTCCACCACTGAAGCTTGGTGGTCAGCTTGTCTATTATCCACGGCTACATAAATTTGCGGCATACTCCTAGCCACATCATTGACGGTGGTAGCTTCTTGAACATTGTAAATTATCCGACTGTTCTGTTGTCGATGCGAGCAGTCCCTCAGTAGATGTTCTTCTCCACAACCCCAACATTTCAAGGGTTCTCTCTTCAGGTTATCAATCTTTCCTGGGGTAGATCCAAAAGGTTTATTTCTGCTCTGGGAGGGGAAATTATGCTGGTGTACACTTCGGGTTGAGAAGCTCATCCTTGAGTCCTTTTTATTGTTTTTAAATCTTAGGGATTTAAACCCCTTTTTCTAGAATCCCGAACTATTCTTCTGCTTCCAGCCTCGTGAAGTTCTGTCTGATGCCCAAGATGTTCATAACAATATCTTGCCTTTCGAATAGTTTCTTCTAGGGTCTTTGGCTCATCAAAATCAGTCCTATTCTGATAGTCCTTAGGTAGTCCACTGATGAATCATTGCACCTTTGCCTTTTCTTCTTTTATATAGGGTATGTACCTCAACAACTTGAGGAATCTGCTGACATATTCCTCTATGGTGAGTTGCCCCAACTTGAGTTCATAGAATTCTTTAGTCTTTTTGTCGAAATAATTTTTCGACAGATACTTCTTCCTAAAGCATTTCTGAAACCGTTCCTAAGATGGGTCTTCTTCATGAATTCATTTTACATTCTTAAGGTCTTCCCACCAAATGGAAGCCTTCCCATTCAGGTTGAAAGTGGCTACTTGGGCCTTCAAATTTTCCAAGAAGTCATGGAATCTAAAATACTTCTTTAGTCCAAGCAGCCAGGCCTCTGCTTCCTCTCCCTTCTTTATTTCACCATCAAAAGAGGGTGGTTTGGCCTTCTTGAATTCTTTGAGATTATGATTTTTGGAATGATTTCGCTTCTTCCATTTTCTTCGGGGAATAAGAACTAGTTCTGCTACTAGAAGATCCCTCTGAGTCACCAGTTTCCTTTCCAGAGAAATCATCTGAGGCTTGTCCCTTATCTCTAGGGTGGACCTTTCTCGAGGTGCTCTTCCCAGTGTGGCCACTTAAAAGACCACGTTTTCGTATCTCAGGTGGACTTCGACTCCTCTTTGTCTGCCGTCGGTCCGCGTTCAGGTCCATGCTGCAATTGTCTTTGTATGTCAGATAAACTATGCAGCAAGATTGAATTAATTTACTTTTGCTTCTCTTTCTCTTTTATCAACCTCTCGTTGTCATCCTTGTAGCTTTGTAGTTCGACCATGAGTCTCCTCACAGTCTCATCTAGATCTGGAGGGGTCTCTACCGCCATCCTTTCGTCAGACTCTTCGTCTCTATTGTGGGAGTCATCCCCCACTTCGTGGCGAGTCACCATTCTATGCGTCTGCAGTTCCCCATGGTTGATCGTCTTCTTGTTGTGCAGGAAAAACACTTGTTGTTAGTCAACATTATATTCATTCACAACCAGTGCGCATAATTCATATATATATATATTTTTTTCAAATGCATACACACAATAGTAATTTTCATTCTTAACTTCGACTTTTGATAAAGGGGGTTAAGATAGAGGGTTACTCCCTTTAAGAGTACTTCAAATGGAGTTTCTGCGCAACTCGTTCATGAGCCCAAGAAGGCCAAGTGTTGTAACCATTCTTTGATACCAATTTGTCACACCCCCGTTTCATCAACCTAGATTTGTCGTATTTTCTTCGAGGGATAGAATCCTCGAATTTCTATGGAGCCTAGCTCAGACCATCTCTTCCTTATCCTCCTCCATGTGATCGCTGGCTATGACCACAGGCCTTACCAAAAGGGCGCTTCTGGCTTTCACGATTTGGGATTTCTATGTGCGAGCTCTCTCCAGGTCCCTGTCCCTTGAAATGCCAAAACCCAAAATGGGGTTAACGAGCTCCTTGGCTCCCCTTTTTCCTACTCCATGCAACCACCTCAGTGAACACACGCTAACACCAAATGGCTCTATCGAAACTCGGCTTTCGAGATTTCCTGTTGCAAGGAACCCTTGTTCCTTCAATCCCCGAAACCTGAAAGCTCGGTATCATCTGGATCTACAGTCCAGATCGTCGACTTGATCAACGACCCAGATTAAATCCTGGCATCCTACCTTTCAGGATTCTGGTGGAGTCTTCACTCCTAATTCCCTGATCTCTATAACTTTGACGACTTTAGATCTTCACCATGCGTCCTTTACAATTGGACGATCCAGATTCTTTCGGGACCCAAAATGTCATTTCCTGAGTTAGACCCTTGATTAACTGCTAGCGCCTACCTCCTCCTTCTACCACACGACCCTGTCCTGTGACCTAGGGCTCATCCACAGAGTGCGTCAGGGTTTTGTATACTGGGATTTCGAGACTTGCGAAGACGAGGAGGTCTTGCCCTCCGGTTTCCCGGGTGCTGAAACGTCGAAGCTTATTCACACTAAACTGATGGTCCAGATTACTCATGGATCAACAACTACGATCATGTCATGATTTCACAAATCATGAGTTTGTGCAGTCCTACCATTTGACCACTCCAAGTCACGAGTTAGCGAAATGCTACTCAACTTCCATGTGTCCTGTGCCGATGGACGACTCCGAATACTTCGGGACTTTCAATACTTCGTCGAGTCCACTCTCCTACCTATGCAAGGGTTAAGATCGACGGTCAATAGGGCTCCGACAGATCCTTGGACCTACGGTCCTAGATCCCATCGCTACTTGTGAAGGATAAAGGGGTCGAGGTGTTAACACCTGCGCTCCTCCTCTAGATCCATCGGTCTTGACAAATCTGGGGTATTTCCGAAAGGATTCCGACCGTTCGTCTACCAAACAATGGGGAATTCTCTTTCGATAATTGGACTCGATATCCTTTCTGAGCTTGATTCACGAGATTCAACCTCTCGAGGCTTTGAACTCCCACGACTTCAAAACTTCAGTCAGTAAGTTGTAGTAAAGGGTGAGTAGGGGAAGAACTGGAGGAGAGTGAAATGGTCTGCTATGGACGTCTGGTCTTCCAACAACCCTAAAAGGAAAATATTTAAATACAAGATCTTCTTGAATCCAAAACTTCAGGAAACCAAAGATGTTATAACGATTTGCAATCAAACATACATCACAATATGGCTACAACAACCCGACTGGATCACCCATTCCCGAGCCTTCAGTATCAGAAGAAAAAGAGATGAAAGGAAGCTGACTGTTATTAAACAAGAAGTCTCAAATACATAACATAACCAGAGAACCAGATGCTTTACTAAAACTTTACAATACGAGAGCCTAGTTCTACCATCCACCCTAACAAAATATTACAACTAAGTATTTATACTTGAAACAACTTGCTCCCTACAGAAATGCGCATTGGTCATTACATTAAATGCTTGGTGTCTTTGTCTGCTTATGCTTGACTGCACTTGCATTCTTCTGTCAGACGCCACTTTAAGACAGTATGGGCTTTGCAGGAAAATACATCTACAGAGGAGCTCTAGGTTGTCAGCCTGCCGCCACAACCATTCTTCCATGCTTTTCATTAATGGGGTGATACGAGGTTTCAACTACCACCCCTCACTTTCATTAACTGCTTTCGTTGGGATCAGGATGAGCCCTGATACTCATGAATTCCCTAGGCGATGCCCATGACTTCTTCAAGACGATCTCGGCATTTCAGGCCATGCTAATTCTCTTCTGCACTCAACGCATGCGCTCTCAGTCGTTTTGTGCGACCTCCCTCTATCGCTCCAATCTTGCACATGATCTCGAGTCATGATCTGGAGCTTTTATCCAAAGGCGTTGTCGGAATTTCGCCTATCGGGAGTTCTCACTCCAACTTGATTTCAACATCGCGATACTCGAACTTGAGAAACAACCTTCGATATTGACAGTTGATCTTGCTTCAAAAATGGACGACTCCTTAGCATACTTAGCATACTTAGGCCGTGCCGCTAGTTGAATGGGCGATTTTCTTTCTCATGGCCCCATATACCATATGACCATGAGCTGCGATTGTTGGCTTAACTCTTAGGCACGTCATGATTTCATGTTTCACGACCTCATGATGCTCTCCATGCTCAGATTCCTGAAACGCAAAATCACGACTGCTTGGATCGAGCGACATGTGTTCCTCTATAATGAATGGTTGTGATCACTTCGCGACTCTGCCTGCCACTATCCTTCGTGCAACTGTATGGTTCCAATCAATTGATGATTGTCGATCTGATCTTCTTGAATGATCTCAGCCCATTTTCTTGATTTGTGTTCGCATCAAACCGCTTCAAGCGTAGCGCTTGGTGGATGTGACTGGGGTTTGTGAACAACTACTTGGATGACCGGCTGAAGGCTTGGGAAGCTAACAAGATCAACGAAAGGGATAAGGAGAAAAGTTGTCGCTGCTAGGGGAGAACATAAGGGGTTGGTATCAATAGCCTTCAGGCGATCCGACGAGGAAAACAGGTCGATCGAACGAGTGGATGAAAACATAAGAAAGACTACAAGCAGGGAGAGAAAACCTACGATCGAGTCTGTTACACATCAAAATTACTCACTTCAATAGTGTCGCAAGTGTCATCATTACAAGTGTTGTAAGTGTCGCATATTGACCACAAGTGTCGCAAGTGTCACAAACATCATACTTCCATATTGCCTATGTCGTGCCTCTAACAACATCATAAGGACACTTAAAACACCTCAAAGACTAGTTTTGAAGAAGATAAATCAGTTCACGAGGACTACAAACCTTTTTCCATTGAAAAAACCACTCAAATATCAAATTTGGAAGGCAGTGCTCCCCTATGCACTGTCAGGGAGTGCCAATGCTCCCTGGGCCTCTTTGGGGGAGCATTCAAATTCTTTGTGTACCCTTTTGGGGGAGCACTACCTTTTCTGAGTGGATTTTTGGTTTGTTGAGCTAAAACAGGGAAGAAACCCCTCAATATATGAAGGTAGTTGGGTTCGAATCTTGGGTCAAGGCATGATCTTAGGGAAGATTCTCAACTGAAGGAGAGGAATCCTCAACTTATCCCAAAGATCTCTCAAGTGGTTGGGCCTCTCCAAGCTTATATAAGGAGGCCTTTTCATGGTGAAAGGGACACTAGAGATTGATACCAAACTTATGATCCTATAAGTGGTATTAGCAGAAAAGATTGGAGATATGAAACTTATGATCTCATAAGTGAGATTCCATTGAAGCATAATCAGTGTATATTACTTGAGCAAAGGGGTTGGACAAGGAGAGATGAAAGAGGCTGTTGCACCTCCATCAAAGGATTGTAAGCACCTTTTACTTGTTCTCATTAATAATCAATGCTTGGCCTGTTTTTTTCAAACTTATGTTTTTTCCACATGAGTTTGTCTTCAGTAGATAGATCTATATTTGAGCTAATCTCAGTAGAATAGGAAGTCCATTGTATCTTTTTTTGTTCCATAGGACCTATTAGGGAGCTCAGGATCGAAGCTCAGCCTAGACTTTGCAAGGACAAATGTCGTTAATAAGGTACATATCTTTCTTCTTCTCCTTCATATATTAGCTTGATTAGATCTAAAAGGATGTCAGTGTCCATGTTAAGCACTTTTCTGTCTTGGCCTTAGGAGTCTAGAGACCAAGAGGGAATCCGCTTGTCTACAAGAGGATTCACCTGTAACAGAAATTGGCGACTCCACTGGGGAGGAGCTCTGATTTTTGTTTCCTTTCCTAGATCTTGTTTTGGTCCTTTTCCCACTCATTTGACCTTCTCCATACTATCTCTTTGATTCTTGGATCTGGTTGATTGGATCTTGATTTCATCATATGCAATTTGATTGACTGAGTTTGCTTGATTTTTTTGAGTTTTTTGGCATTTTTCTGAACTTTTGAAGCCTAATGCTCCCCTGCCCTTGCTATAAGAGCATTAACACTCCTTGGTGGTCTTACACAGAGCGTTTGAACACTCCAGTGCCCCTTACACCAGAGCACTACCCCCTTTTCTGTGAAAAATCCTCTAGGTTTTCAATTTCTGAGTTCAATTTTTGCTTTTTGCACTTGCTCAGAGTCTCATACTCTCAGTGCATCTTGATCTTGGCCTTCAACACCCTATTTTATAATAATTGATCCTCTTTTGTTTGTAAATTTGACATTTTCTTTCCTTGCCTTGAAGCCACTCTTTGTCTTTGCTGATCTAGAGTTAACTTGCTATTTTCTTCTCATTTATCTGACTGAGTAGAAGCTTTTGTGAGGAAATTCAAAGGTCTGTGAACCTTTCCATTTGATCTTTGAGTTCAGTTTTCCAACATTTCTCTTTTGTTTGAGGTTTTTGGTTCTTGTTTGCAAATTTGGTTATCTTTGTCTTTTTTGTTTATTCACGACGAGAGTGCATTTTTGTTTGTGTGAGGTTTTCTTCTGATTGTTTAATCCTGAAGTCTGATTGACATTAGAAGTTTTACATCTGATTATCATTCACATATAAGAAAAAGGACATATTTTAGTGATTGGTTTGGATATTAGAAGGCATTTCTGAATTTTTTTAGCATTACATTGGATTTGGTTGAGAAACAATTGTATGAGGATGTTGCATCTCAGTGTTTGATAATGAAAAGAACTTTCTCTCTTTCCCTTAAATAATCATTCATTGAAAGACAAGATTGCTTATCATTTTCTTGTGCATTTTTTGGGAATTGAGTCATCATACCATCAATTTCATTTTCATACACACTTGAGTAAAGAACAACTATAAAATTATCGGTAATTAAAATTTATCTAGAACATTTTTATTTTTAGAATCTTCCACCAACATTAGACTAGGACTAGTACTTTGGATTAGGCCATGAGTACAACTCTCCAAAGTTTTTCAAAACAAACATTAGCATCTTGCAATAGGGAGAGAAAATCCAATTGTTGTAAAGGCTTTCTAGGATCCCCCTCTCACATAGGTGTTACACACGAGGTCACATTCGGGAGAATTACGAAAATTATCCCTCCGTGGTTCAATTGTTTGTAGTAGTTGGATCGTATATTGGGGGTCACTTGAGGGTATACCCACGATTATGTGTGGGAGCCTCTCGAGTTGATTTCAGACTTGTTATCCTGCCCATACGTTCGGACTGGACTATCGACTGTACCTGCCCAGGGGCTGACTGCGAGTTGGTGTCCTTAGTTGCCATAATCTTTAGGTACTTACACAAGGTGACGATGAAGGGAAGTCTCACTATACTTGGAATAGACATTGGTCAAACTCACTCGGGCTCCTTGGAGGGTAAATCCACAATTACTGCGTGGAAGCTTGCACCAAGGTGAAAGTCCATTAAGAAGGTCACCATTGTAACTATTCCACCATATCCTAGCCCCTTCTTGAATTCATCACGTGACGTTGGATTTCATCACCAACTAGTACGATCATCGAGAGAAGTTTTGTTTGCTTGGTTTTGATTCCTAGATTTTATTAGCGTATGCTGTTTCTTTTCGTTAGTTGGCCCTAGATTTTCAGCGTGTGCTATTATTCTCCACAATTGAGACTATAGATGATAAAGGTCTTCGTCGATCGCGTAGGATGCAAGGGATACCTCCGGAAGGCTTCCAACCCTTACCTTCTAATCCTCTAGAAGACAACTATTGTGGAGAGGTAGAAAATCAATCTGACTCTGGGAGTGTTGTTGCTCCTCTGTTAGACAATCCATAAAGCACTTTTCTTACAATTGAGAATCCCACTCCTCGCACTACATATGTGTCAATAACCCCTCTCGAACCACTTTTTCTTCGTTTAGACTCCCTTGGGAATGTCATAGATGAAGAGGTCCCACGGTTTCCTGAGAGAGCATTTACCAAAACATATATGGGATCCACAGAACCAATATTCGATGATGAGTATAGGACTCCTATTCATCCTACCACTGCAGTAGATACAAATCCAACACCTGCTCATTCTGTATGGAGTACTTCATCAGGATGCGATCTCTATGAACATTTTGAATCCATTCGACAACCCTTTAATCCTCATGACCCTCCTGTTGAAACTGGGCCATCTGGTCAAACTATGAATCACCCCATCGATCAGGTCATTAAACCTACTGTTACGTCAGCACAAGTCCATCCTAATGCTGGACTCATCACCTCTACTCATTCCCAAGGCACTTCGACCCCTACCCCCACTTTTACAAACTTTCACTCTACAAGTCCACATGTTTCGCACGACCTTGCTGGGACATATTTGCGCCAGAGAATGAAGACCCTTGCCAGCCAAATACAATCGACTGGAGGGAAACCACCATCTAGCGGACCTAACCCTCCTATAATACCACCATCCTATGGCAGGCCTACCCCTCCCGGGGGACAACCCCCTTTTCATATTCCTCCCGGAGGGAAACCTCCCTTTGCCAGTCTTACCCCGGTCGTTAATCCACCGCTGGAAGGGGGGAAACCTTCGTTTGTTGAAAACCCTTCACAATCCTGGGGAGTATCTTCGGGAGGCACATTTACCCAACCCCATATTAGGGGGCACTCATATCTTAACCCACAAGGAGGAGTATCAAATCTTGTTCCTTCTGAACCATCTTATGGAAAACCTTATCCGGGCGTCCCAAACACCACCTGGAGTCCTCAAGGACAACAACTGTATCCCGCCCACAGGTCTAATGTGTATATTTCTTCAGGATATACTTCTTACCCTCCTCAAGGGAAACATGTTTATCCTCCTTATGGGCAAGAAAATCACCCGGCTTATAATGCTCATAACCCACCGGGTTATGCAAATGTTTCTCAGCCATCAACGGATCCTGTTTATCCTAGTCAGCAACAACCATATGTAGGAGGACCTACTGGTTACAATTATCCACCTAACCCAGTTTATGGTCCTAATGGTGTTCCTATGCCACACCAGTATCATCCACAAATTAACCGACAACTACCTTTCCTTGCGACTCTGGATCTCCCAAACTTGTCTCGGTTAACCAATGATCCTATTTTTCATTCACTGGTTTGGCTAGTTATTCCAGCTAAACTTCCTTCTGATATTCCAAAATTTGACGAAAAACATGGAGAAGATCCAAATAACCATGTGATGACCTTCCATTTGTGGTGTTCATCAAACTCCTTAATGGATGATTCTATACGTTTGCGTCTTTTCCAGCAAATACTTACGGGCTCTGCAACAAAGTGGCATATTGAACTACCACGTGCTTCTTTTCATGATTTCAACTCCCTTGCCATGTCTTTCCTCACACACTTTCAACTAACTATTCACTACGAGATGGGTACTAAACTCTTGACCTCCCTTCGTCAAACTGACTCCGTGCATATCTCTGACCATATTCATGAGTGGAGACAACGACGAAGGATGATCAAAGCAATCATTCCTAATGAATTGGTTTACCAAATCACTTTTACCCCCGATCGCTCATGATGTCGCTATGGGTGGCACATTCACCGAGGAAGAAACCATTGCTTGGGCTCAGTACTTAGATTTGGTTTATTTAAAATCTAGTACTTTGTATGAGTTGCTTCCGAATGCTTCTTGAGCTAATGCCGACCCATCAAATCCGTCATCCTCATCTCACGCGGACTATCAAAACTCAATCTACTTCCCAGTCGACCACACTCTCCTCTACCTCCCCCCAAACTTAGATCTGTGAGGTGAATGTAGTTCAATATGCCCCTTCACAACAATCCGAAGGTAAAAATAAGGCAATAAAAAATTAAAAAAATACTAATAACAATGAACAACCAAAAAATCAAGCTCAAACACCTGCTACCGAAAAGAAACCACAACGGAAAATGAAATTCTCATGTATCATTTGTGGTGATGATCACTACACTTGAGACTGTCCACATCGCGATGAAGTGGCCAGACTTTTCCAGGGAAATTCACAACCCACTGTGCTTACTCAACCTTTTCCACAACAACAATCCACGGTTTCTCAAACCCCCTCTCCTAGGGGCAGTTCTAGCCATCCTCATGATGAGGCCTCGACAAGTGCCCATATTTATATGTTTAATGGGATTAATTTGATCACTCACTCTAAGACGTATGACACACCGGTTAAACTTGACAAAGGAAGAGTCACTAATGGTACTGATACTTTACCGGATCCATCAACATCCTCCGTTAGTCCTCCATCAGTTAATCCTCTATATGGACCACTTGAGATTGAGAAAGCTACGTTTGACTCTATCTTACACCCTCCTAATAGCACTATCCGTAAATCTACCTTTAATCCTAGTTCACATGCCGCCCAGAACTACAACATTGTTGAAGATTTGGCTCAAGCACCGTGTGCTATGTCTGCGTTAGAAGTTCTACAACACTGCCCAAATCAACGTAGAATGATCTTGGCTTCTATTGGTGTTGTTGATCCTGAGTCGTCCAACAATATCATGTTTAACTTGGACAATTATCCATCTCGACTCTCCTACCAACTTGCTTTCCAAATTGATGTTGTTGTTCACAATCAACAAATTCACTGAACCATCTTAGATGAGGGAGCCTCTACTTGTGTCATGTCTTTAGAATGTTGGCAATGTTTAAAATCACCCGCACTTAACAAATCCCCAACTATGTTACGCACATTCGATGGGCAAGGTTTTCATCCCCATGGGATTTTACAGTCCCTGCCCATCCAGTTGGGTGGCAAAACCGTCACTGTTGATGTCGAGGTGTTCGATGCTCCCCTTGATTACAACTTATTACTTGGAATAAGTTGGTTTTATGCTATGACTGTCGTTGCCTCGTCAGTGTTTTGATCTGTACAATTCCCTCATCAGGGAAAAATTGTCACTGTCGATCAGTTAGATTTATGTAAACCCGACGCTTGCGCTCCCACTACCAACAATATTCCATTCTTGGGAGATCACAAGATCACATATGAAAGCATTGGTGTTGGCTTGCTGAAATATTCTAGCCTTATGGGTACCTTCCCTACACCACTTCCATCGACTACACCTCATATTTCCACCATCGATATGATTTCGACCACGGCTTATCAATCTTTGGAATCATCTGACCCTTGGAATGTACCTAGTCCCTTGGAATTCTATGCGCTAGGTGACACCATGCCACTTAGCCTAGCTGAAACATCATACTTTGCTGTCCAATCCGCTTCTCCCTCTTCATATGACCAACATCTATTGGCACCCGACAGTTACTCGATGCCATCACGGTTAAATTCCTTTTCATCTTCATTCGAGTACATTTTCCCAATTTTTCCTTCTGATGAATCTATTATGGAAATGTTGAGGATTGACGAGATACCACGAGATGATAACCATCATCGATCCTCTTTTCTTCCCTCTCGTGAAGAAATTCGGGAAGATATACACTCTATCTTCCCTCCTGATGTTGATTTTCCATTGTCTCCCATGACTTCAACTTCCGATGATTTGGATCCGATAGTTGACATGGTGATCTTTTCGGTAGGGCTATTGGAGCCTGATATACTTACCCATGTCGTGGCCCTTGACACGTGTTCCTTACATAGTGATTTTCTTCCATCCAGTGAAGATCTCTTGGAAGCTATAACCGATTTTTGTCCCTTGACATGGTGTCCTTCCAGAGCATTATTCTCTTGGAAGCCATGATTGAGGAGATTCCACGAGCATATTTTCTCTTCTCTGTAGCAAGCTCGTTAAAAAATAAAACATAAGTCATGAGTATAGTTTCTCTTCTCTGTAGCAAGCTCGTTAAAAAATGAAATAGAAGTCACGAGAATAGTTTCTCTTCTCTGTAGAAAGCTCGTTAAAAAATGAAACAGAAGTTACAAGCATAGTTTCACTTCTCTATGGAAAGCTCGTTAAAAAATGAAACAGAGGTTATGAGCATAGTTTTTCTCTCTGTGGCAAGAGCATAGTTCTTTTCCTGTGTCAAGCTTGTTAAAAAATGAAACAATCACCTCTCTTGTTGAGTCGAGTCTTTCGTTAGGTCTCGTATTTGAACCTTCATTTCATCCACCCTTATCCTTTTTCTCATCCAGTAGAGAAATTGGTGACCACCTCAAGTCGATGAATGAATTGAAGTTTGAGGGGCAGGTCTCCAGCCTTTGATGATCATTCTAGAGTTAAGCCATTAGCTTTCAAGATGGGGGCATACCGAGCTTAGTTTTTGTTCTTTCTCGTGCTCGTAAATACATGAGAATGCAACTGGGTAAAATTTTATCTCTTTTTCGGACCCGCATGGTCACACGAAAAAGGAACCCCCTGGAGTCATCTTTAATCTCTTTTTAGACTCTCTAAGCATGAAAAGATTGTCGAGTGATCTTGCTTCCTTTCCCACTCGTTAAAAGGTTTGAAAGGGCGTCTTTCGAGTGATAATTTATCTCTTTTTTGGCCTCGTAATTCTAATATTACGAAAAAGGACAACATTGGAGTCATCTTTAAGTTGTTTTCAGACTCTCTAAATATGAAAAACCACCGAATTTACCTTCTCTGGACTCGTTAAACAATCATACATTGAGGGGCCCATACAGGACTGAACCCTTACTTCTTCTAGTTCGCTAAACAAAGGAAGAGGGACTTACCGAAGGTGAGTCATATCGAGCATGTGTTACCGTTCTCGAGCTCGTTAAATTAAAAAAAGGTACTCGTCTATCTGGATGGGGGAAAAATTAAAAGAAGCAAGCCAAGTAGTTTTTGAGAACATTACTAGTAACCCTTACAGTCGCCCTTGAACATGACATTTTATCTTTGCATGCATTTTAATCCGCTGAACCTTTGCACTGAGCCAATCCTCTGAGTTTCTTTTACTCTTTTGGGTCACCTGATGAAAGTCACAACATCCACTACATCATCAAGTTTTGGTCCATGTCAAGTTTCTGCTGTTGTGCCTTAGTGTACAAGGGAAGTATTTGCCTCGAGAGTCAGCCATCACAAATATCATGTTTCAATACCCATGTCAGTCCATGTTCATTTGATCTACCAATTACATCTCTATGTATGTTTTATGTCATTGATGGGGGATACATCAAGGCCCTCGTTCGATGAGTATATTCTTGTCGACTTCAACACATTATCCAGGAACTAGACTTAGAAACTAGTTAGTACCTTGGGACCTGCATGCCTCAATGACAGGCCTCCTCGTGTTCGACAGTGGGTTTACATCATTGAACCCTGATCAGGGGATTCCATGGATGTTTGACTTCATCTCATTCATTCATATTCGTCGGAATGTACTAGAGTACCTTTGGAATCATTGACATCAATGGTGATCTCCCTCGCGCTTGTTAACGATTTACATCATTGATCGGTAATCAAGTGGTTTCTGCCATGTTCGACATCAGGACATCTATTCACATGGTTAGATTCGTACTACATCGGGATCAGTAAGAATACCCTGGGTTGAGTCATCATTCTTATATGTACTTTGCCTAGGTTGCGAAGGAGTTTTCATTTGAACTATGACACATATACTATTACATAGATCCACTTTGTATTGGTTGTGGCTATGTCTTGTCATCTTGTAGATCCACTGTGTATTCTTCATGGCTACGATCAATTCAGGTCATAGGAGTATAGATCCACATTGTATCTTCAGTGGCTATACCTTTTTTTCAATATAATTATGAAGCCGCAGTGTATTTTATGGAGGCCATACCTAAAAATTCTTTATCACTCAAGCATAGGTATGCCCGCCTTGGGTTTGAAACATGTCATAATATTTGTTTGATGGTTGTGTGCATCTTTTTACAGCCTCTCTACATCCATACCCTTTCTCGAAAAAGTCTACAAAGTACTTCAATCATCATCTTCTAACTTCGCACTTTGGGGGGCAATCTGTTACACATCAAAATTACTCACTTCAATAGTGTCGCAAGTGTCATCATTACAAGTGTTGTAAGTGTCGCATCTTGACCAAAAGTGTCGCAAGTGTCACAAACATCATACTGACATCTTTCTTATGTCATTCCTCTAACGACATCATAAGGACACTTAAAACACCTCAAAGACTAGTTTTGAAGAAGATAAATCAATTTACAAGGAGTACAAACCTTTTCCCACTGAAAAAACCACTCAAATATCAAATTTGGAAGGAAACGCTCCCCTATGCACTGTCAAGGAGTGCCAGCTCTCCCTGGGCCTCTTTGGGGGAGCGTTCAAATGCTTTGTGTACCCTTTTGGGGGAGCTCTACTTTTTCTGAGCGGATTTTTGGTTTGTTGAGCTAAAATAGGGAAGAATCCCCTCAATATTTGAAGGTAGTTGGGTTCGAATCTTGGGTCAAGGAATGATCTTAGGGAAGATCCTCAACTTAAGGAGATGAATCCTCAACTTATCCCAAATATCTCTCAAGTGGTTGGGCCTCTCCAATATTATATAAGGAGGCCTTCTCATGGTGAAAGGAACACTAGATATTGATACCAAACTTATGATCCTATAAGTGGTATTAGCAGAAAAGATTGGAGATATGAAACTTATGATCTCATAAGTGAGATTCCATTGAAGCATAATCAATGTAGATTACTTGAGTGAAGGGGTTGGACAAGGAGAGATGGAAGAGGCTGTTGCACCTCCATCAAAGGATTGTAAGCACCTTCGACTTATTCTCATTAATAATCAATGCTTGGCCTGTTTCTTTCAAACTTATGTTTGTTCCAAATAAGTTTGTCTTCAGTAGATAGATCTATATTTGAGCTAATATCAGTAGAATAGGAAGTTTATTGTATCTTTGTTTGTTCCACAGGACCTATTAGGGAGGTCAGGATCGAAGCTCAACCTGGACTTTGCAAGGACAAATGTCGTTAATAAGGTACACATCTTTCTTCTTCTCCTGCATATATTAGCTTGATTAGATCTAAAAGGATGTCAATGTCCATGTTAAGAACTTTTATGTCTTGGGCTTAGGAGTCTAAATACCAAGAGAGAATCCGCTTGTCCGCAGGAGGATTCACCTGTAACAGGGTCCACAAAAGGAGGAAAGAGGGACAAAATCACAGACCTATGTAGAAAACACAACTCACAAGATTTTGACAATTTTATGTGCTAACATGGTGCATGATTGATTTTATGTTACATGATTTTTGTTATGGTACATGATTTGGTACATGCTTGATGCATGTGTTATGGTACAGGTTGATGTACATGGTTGATGTGCATAGTTGGCACATGGTATGGTAAAGGTGTTGATGTGCATGGTTGGAACATGGTATTGTACATGTTCTAGTTGGTTGATGAGTAGATACATGTTTATGTGACAGTGATAGTGACAGTGGCAGTGACAGTGGTAGAGTCCATGATAGTTTGTCTGCACATATATTTCAGGGCAACAGAACAGGGCAAGGGAAGGTGGTTGTATCCACCTTCCACTTGTAGCTGGAGAACCTAGGGGATTGTAGCCTCCTTCTAGTTGGAGCTAGAGAATTCACGGAGTTGTAGCTTCCTTCAGGTTGGAGCCCGAGAATAGGGGATTATAGCCTCCTTCCAGATGTAGTTGGAGAATTTGGAAGTTGGTGCTTCCTATGAATGAATTCTTGATATATATAAGAAAACATTTATATATATATTGGATGCACTCATAGATGATACATTAAAAGTGGTAGAAATGCTCATAANCCAATAGATCTGATACTAAGGAATCTTTGATAAAGTTTGTAACATAAAAGCCATCAACATTTTTCACATAAAAGGTAAACAATTAGCATTTGATACCTTTATTGCAATCTCTCTTCATTCTTTGATATTTTCTCAATCAATCAAACATCAAAAATCATTTTTCTTAAAAACTTGTTCATTTTATTCATGATTGAGATCAATTGTTCACATGGTAAAGGGATTAAATTCCACAAAGTTGTATGAGTTATCAATGCAAGTCATTAATCCTTAGGCAATCTTGTTAATTGGGAAATCAAACCATTAATAATTATGTGCATTTGAGTGATGTTCTTGGGGAAGGAAATATTGTTCATTTTTATATTAAACCATTAAGAATTTTGTACATTTGAGTGATGTTCTTAGGTGAAGGAAAGTTTGTTCATTTTTCTTCCAAAAAATACTGCAATATAACATTTAGTGTTTGAAGCCAAACCTCAAGAGAAAAACTATATCAAAGTGAAGTACATTTCACGCAAGCAAATGATTCAGTGGAGGTAGCAAGGAAATGATCTAAGAAAGGTATTATCAAAGGATATTCACTATTTAAAAAATTCACTTGCTAAACAAAAGCTTGAGATCGATCTAGCCATTAAAATAAGTTCAAAAACCATTCTTTTAATGTACTAAGATCACTCATTCAACTCATACAAAATTTCAGGAAGCTAATTTATTTTACTCAACCATAAACTCATCAACCCAGAGGTCTAAGAAAATCCATTTCATCCCAAAGGTCACAATAAAGTATTTCTTTCCCTAGTTCTTATTATTTCTAGCAAACATAAACACACCATGACCAATCAATGAAGCATAACAACAACATGTGAGCTTTTTTAACTTCATAAAGCAAGGTGTAATGCCCCTTCTTGCCCAACTCTACTTTGCATATGATTAGGAGGTTAATCCTAGATTATTTGATGCGTTTTATGATCATTATACACATTGTTTATCCAAGTAGGTGACACGTTGAATGTTTTTTATCGATGAGAAATGCTTACTATTCCTGCTTGATGGAGTTGATTACCATGTATATCATGTTATTGATATGATTGATATGCAATGAATTAATGAGTGATGGTTTGGATACTTGGATGGTGTCACATGATCACATGATGATAAATGATTACTGATGCTATTAAGTACATCTGAGAAGTGGTAGGTTGGAAAGACCTGGAGGACTCCTGGGTGGAAGCATGATTAAACTAATAAAGTGCATTTGAGGATCTAGGATAAAGGTCATTGGAGCACAACTTACATTATTCTTATCTACTTGGGAGAACTATAGGGATGGAGTATGAGAGAAAGAATTGTTATGGGTAACTTGTGAAATTAAGAATTATGAGTGGATCATGTTACACATTTTTCATTGATCTATTTGAAGTGTGTGAGTTTCATGCATGTGTAGGAGACATGTTGAACTCTTGTCAGCTTATCAACCTATGGGTGTGGAACATGACCATGAGGCTTTGGTTTTGGTTTCTTGGGAAAGGTTGAGGCACTTCTCCATTCCCACTCAATCCTCAAGAATGAGTATGGTGCTACTTCTCACCCATTTGTTCCTAAGGGAAAAGTAGTGGTGTTTACCTACATAGCGTTGAGGATGAGTAGTAATGTTCTTGGAGTGTTCCTTAACCCTTAATATTGAAACAAAACCAAGTAATACAAAGACTATAAATGTAATAATAAAATACAAGAGACAATGAGATGGAAAATGTAAAATATACCCTTGTATTAAGATAATTTGAAGAAGGGAACAATATCCACTTGCCTCTTAAGGTGGGGTGACCTTTCACCAAGCAAAGCTCCAAATGAGATGCAAGACAAATTTTCCATAGCCTCCTATATCTTTAAATAGATATTCAATAGCAAACACCCTAACTACTTGCGGTTCATCACGAATGGGTACCAACTACCTAGTGGGCCTTACACAGTGGAACCTTTTATATTAAATAATTATTCACTACTATCTAATGGGCCTTATTCAAAGAGGCTAGATGCATACAACAATTGACTAACTCCTAGTAGCCTATAGTAGGGAGGTTAGGGTAGGACCTTAACATGCCCTCCCCTTCCAAAGTAACATTCTCCTCAAGGCTGAAGATGAGGAAATTGTTGTTGAAGCATTGTTGGTTCCCATGTGGCATATTTGGGTGGCATCTCTTTCCACTAGATAAATACTTCACAGATTATGCATTGGCACAATTGACACTCTCTATTATTCAATACTACGTTTGGTTGAAGGAAAATGGAGCCTTCTTCATCAAGTTCTACTAAGTTGGTTTACACCTTGCACTTTGATCCCACAATGTTCTTTAGACACGACACATGAAATATTAGAAGAGCCCATTTGTAGGCCACTTGTCCCATGTGTTGGACGATCTCATAGGGTCCATAGAACTTTAGTGCTAATTTTTGAGTTGTTTTTTCTTTGAGTGATGTTTTTTTATAGGGTTGAGGGTGAGGAAACACCTGATCCCCCTCTATAAAAGAATGCTCGAAGTGATGCTAGTCCACCTATCGCTTCATTCAATTTTGATCCATAACCAAATTGTCCTTAAGTGTGAGGAGAATGGATTCTCTAGCATGGAGTGTGTGATCAACAACTTAAACTTTGGAGATCTCGGGTAAACATGAAGTGACTCACAATGGTTTTTGGACACCATCTTAACTCGTAATCTTTTGAAAACCAAGATACTTGCAACTCAATGGTTTTTTTTATCCCTCTATATAAATTTCTACATAATAATTACAATTTCTTAAATATGTCATGAAAACCATAACCATAAACCAAAGAGTTGAAAATGAGGGGTGTGATTAGGTGGTCACATCTTGACACTTCACGTTTTTGGAAATCTAATGAATTTATGAAGTATATCTAACGAGGAGATCTTGGAATTTCTATTGGCAATCCTTCATTCAAGTTTTAGAAGAAGTTGTGATACCTTACATAAACATTTTTATCTACAAAGCTCAACAACAATAGAAATCAGTGTTAGATGAAGTTGTGATACCTTAAATAAATATTTTTATCTACAAAGCTCAACAACAATAGAAATAAAAAATGAAGATCGGAGAGGAGTAGACTATATTGACAACATATAATTAAGAGAAACAACAACAGAGTAATGAATTAATTCCTTGTCCAACACTACAGGGACCATGGTGTAGTTGAGGAGACACTGGTTGGAATAGGGAGTTGTAAATGTAGACGAGGTTTGAGATGTGAAGATATTGGTATAAAACATCTTCTAATTTCAAGAGCAAGTCTATGCCAATTGGACGTGCACAGTTTTTGGGGGTTTCTCTCTCCATGAAAATCCTCTCATAGGGAAGGCAAGCACCCCTTCGGTAAGGAAGCCCACCATTTGTAGCGGCGTAGTTACTATGTTGAAATTCTTTCCTACAAGAACATTTAACATCTGTTTGAAACAATCAGAAGACCAAAATCCGCGTACAAATTTTAATGTGGCACAAACATTAGATTTTAAGTTAAAATAATGTATACGAAAAGCCAATTAACATGATAGTAGGATCGAATATGGCTCAGCGTAACTAAAGGATTTGTTAGTCATTTCTCCTTTTTCCACTTTATAATGAATCTTAATTCCATTTTCAAACTCCAACTAATTCATTGCAAACTTTACATGAAATTATTATTTATACAATGTTAATGTAATGACCCAAGATCAAGAGGCATCTAGAAAAAATGGAAATCTACCCCTTTACAAATCAATAATGAGTAATTTTAGGTGATGTAGTTTTCCTTAAATAACAATGATAAGTAAACTTACATTCGTAATGCAAATTACATCCCTAATGTATCGTAATTTTTCAAATACAACATTCATTATGACTTAAAATGAATTATTTGATACTTGGATGAAAGGGGACTCATTAAAACATTGAGTAAAAGGACCTCTAGATCCATGAGGTGTATAATCCTTCATAAAGAATGCCAAGATTAAACAATGAGGGTAAAATCTAATGCCTTTTACAACAAAGGTGAATAAATTTAAACAAGAAAATTTTCACTTTGAGTTGGTGCCAATGACCCTTTATAGACCCCAAGCCATGGGGCTTAGAGACCCTCCATGATTTTTTAGGCCTCACTAATCACATCTTCTTATCCTTGTAATTTAAGTTTTTGACATGATCAATGCTCTTGGGTGATTTCAATTTTTTTAATTGGTTTTCTTAAGTAACATTATTACTCAAAGTGCGCATTAATGCCATAGGTGTCTTGTTGAATTATTAATTAATGGAACTTAATATGATCTTGATGTATTTCTTGAATGACTTTAACTCGTCATCTCCTCATGTTGATTATGATTGAACTATGGGATTATCTTTATCTAAATAGATAGTGCATTATGGGTGTTGCTTGTTCTTTCAGTCTTACTACTTCATTGAGCTTTTTTTTATTGACAATTGGGATTATCCTTGCTTGTTGTTTCATATCACTCTACTCTTATTTAGGTTAGGTTGGTTTACTGGTGGGATAAATTTTTTCCTTCTAGGATGTAATTATTCTCTTGTTTGGCTAAACATGAATGTGTGTTCTTTCATTGTTTTATTGATGATTGACATGTCTCCTTGTTGAATTTTATTTGGTTATGAGAAAGTTGTGTGAAGTTTTAATTGTGTTTATATTCTTTAGTTGCTCCTCTGAGTTTGGAAGCATGTTTCTTAAAGTGATCGTTTTCCTTTTCGGAAGATTATATAGGCCTAACGCTTGTTTTCTTACTCGATCTTTGCCTCTTTCATTAACATTACCTCTATTGATTGAATGACCACTTTCCTCCTTGCCTTTGGTCATTGATTATTTGTGATGAATGATGATAAGATGTAGACAAGTATTACAAGTGCTCAAATATCTCTTCTCAGTATCGCTTTATGTGCCTAGATGTTTGCTATATATATTCACTTTCAAAGCATACAAAGGTAAACAATGACTATGCATCTCATCGTAAAGTCACTCTTAATAAAACTTGTACCCAATAATTGAATGCACTTATTTTGATAATCAAAGTCTTGAATTGTGCTTGAATTCTTCTGATTGGATGTCTAGTTGATCTCTACTTTGGTTTTAGTTGAATTATTAGGGTAGTTTGATAATATTGAAGTCTTCTTTAGTTGCTTTATGTTTGGATGGTGTGATGATTTAAAAATCCGCTTGCTAATGAAGATCTTACTAAGGTGCCTTTGTTCATATTATGATAGCTTAATTATGGTGTCTTTCTTTTCTTGTCTAAGGATGATCCATAAATGGTTTATTTAAATGGCATGTAAATGGTGTGCACGAAGTAGCCAGAGTGTGCATGCTTAAGAATTAAATGCATAATAATCGAAGCATATATAAACATGCATTTCAATCAAAAACTTTTCTTAGTTATGTTACTTAAGTAGTTATCAATACCACTAATACTAAGTGCTTCGTCACTAATGGTAGCATACCTATCATTAGACTGATATTGTCGTACCACTTGTGAGGATAATAGTTAAAGCATAACTTCCATTAGTGTACCTATCATTTGATTTCATTTATAATTGCTTATGATATGTTAAGCCTAATCAATGCATTAACATATTGTTGTGAGAAATATTCAACCATAAAGTTTACAAAGGATATTGACGAGCATAGGAAGAGTTATAAATTAGGTGATCCAAGTGGGAACCATTTGTTGGCATAGGGGCAGACCCAGGGTTTAGCTCTAACAACGCACCAACAAGCCCTAACTACTAGCCCTTTTGGCAACACCTACGAAGCAAATGTAGTCTCACCCAAAGTAGCTATAGGGGGTTGCAGGACACAGGTGTCTACAACCAGAGGAAATGCAGAGTGGATTCACAGCAACAACACACAACAACTTAGTATTCTTTACCTTCCTTTAAGCCTACTGCGCAAGTTATATCTCAAATCTAACACAATAATGCAATAACACCATAACAAAAGCAAAAGAACACAACCTCAATCACACACAACACAAGATATACGTGGTTCACCCTCTCTCTAGGGCTACGTCCACATAATTGTGCTTTATAATATATTAAGTGAAAGCATACAGTTCTATCTACGCACTTAGCTGTATATCTCTCTCTCCCCTCCCTGCGCACCCAGCTGCAGGTCGATCTTCGCACCTAGCTGAAGATCTTACAACATAGACTGCTCTCACAATACAATACTTCTCTCTCAACAATAATATCTCCTCATAACATAACCAACCCAATCCCAGGTCCTTTTCTTCCTAGAGTTGTGATTCCAGTTTCTTCAGTTCAGGGTCTTCGGACAATCGCTCATAAGTCTGCGCACTTCGACTGCTTATCTTCTTGCATTCAACAACTATTGCTTGGATCCTTTCAACTGTGCTCTAGGCAGTTGCTTCTCTTTGGTCTCACACTTCCTGTGGAGTGCTTGGCACTGTTTGTAGCTCTAATTCTGCAACTCTTTGCTGAAGCTGCTGAATAGCTTCAACAAGATTCACTAATTGGATTTCCATGGGTTCCTCCACCTTTTGTTCTAAGCCAGTCACAGAGCGAAGCACTCGAGTGATTGCTTCTTCAATTCCAATCTGCTTCGCAAGAAGTTGTTCTTTCTCTTTCTCGATTTTTTCTCTATCTTCTGCAAACTTCGCTTGAAGGTCGTCTTTCTCCTCCTGCGCAATCCTGCGTTGTTCTATAATATCCTCCTGTGCTTGCTTTAGGGCCACTGTGGCCTGTTCCTTTTCTTCCTATGCATGATGAAGGCGAGCTTCGGTCGTATCAACTATTCTACAGATTTGGGTAGGCTCATCTCCCAACTCTATTTCTTGTGATGGTAGGGGTGCAGTGGACACTACGCGGCTGGAGTGATGGGATTGCTGTAACCCTCTGAGTTCAGCTTCAATTCTATTGTACATTTCTTCTTGTTTGGCTTCATGCTTCTGCAATATGTCCTGCGAGGCATCGACTACGACTGTGATGATGAAGTTGAATTCATTGACTGTGAGCACACTCTCCATCTTCAGTCTATTTGCGCAGCTCTTATTTCTGGAAGAGGGTTTATGTGGAGAAACCTTTCTTTTCATTGATGGATCGATGTCACTAGGGAGGTTCTGTGGCAGTGTCACTTCACCTTGCTTATCTGCTTCTCCTTCTCTTTCTTCTTTGTTCACTTTGTCATCACCTCCTCCATTAGGTGACTCAGATGCGGTCTCCTCTGATGTGCTACATATTTCCTGTACATCTTGCTTCTTTTTATTCTTGCTGTTTCTCGGTGCATTATACTCTTCGCAAGTAACCACCGAATTTCCAATGAATTCGGGGTCGAATAGTTCTATGGGGTCAGCAGGGATGAGGATCTCTGCAGGCCAGTCCTTAATGATTTCTTCCAGGTCCTCTGTTGTGAGATTGTAATAAGACTGAAGCTCTTCGTTGCTTTCATCAGCGCGCGCAGTGAGATAAATGAAGTGCCTATCCACGCAGAACTTCATGAGAGGCCCGAACCTGTCCAGGGTGTTCGGTGTCATACGGGGAAAGGACTCGATATCCCTCTTCAATTGCAAATAGTATGTATGGAATACTGCGTTCGACTGCCACTGTGTACCAAAGAGAGGAGAACTTTGTAGCAAGTGGTTCGAACGACCCAATGTTCGGGAAGGTCACACCTTCATGCATTTCCCATGTAGTAAACATGATAAGGATTAGTAGGCAACTAAAGTGGAACTCGTAGCCCTCATCCTGAGCTTTGCGGAAATCAACTTCTAATTGGTTGACTAGGTACTTCGCCCAGTTCATCTGGAGTCCTTCCACACATTTTCCTGCAAGGTCCATGACAAACGCCGTGACCTATGTGGGTCTATTTTTTCTTACTAATTTCCCTACAATTAATTGGCATGCGAGGTGCACTGAGCCATCCTGGATGGAGGCTACCTTGTAGCCCCACGTCACCTTCTCTACATCGCCGTAGGTATCTTTAATCTTCTGTGCCAGGGTGCGGTCTACAACTTTTCTAGGGTATAAATCATGTGGGTCGGGTCCCTGCATGCTTAATCTGATGATCCTATGGATCAACATCAGATCGACCATGATAGGTTGGTCTAGCCATGGATAACCACCATGGAATCATGACAGTAGGATTTTAATGCACGCATTAACCTCCTGGTGCCTTCCAAAGTGTGGTATCTTCATTACATTCAGAATAGTGGACCTCTCAATGTCCATGGTCCATGGTTGGGGTATGATCTTTGACTTCTTCCTCTTCATCATGGTCATATATTTGTGAGGCGTAAGCATACCATAGCTATTACAGTCTCCCAGATTGTAATCATTGAATTTCAAAGTCCTAATCTTGTCCAACTGCGGTCTGACTGCGTGTATCCCCTTCGAGAGGTACGCAATGATGACTGTGTAGTCGAAGTCCCTCGAGACACTATCACGGCTCACTACACCGGCCATAGGTAGGATGTAGTCAAGTAGGATAGATGGGATTAACTTCTCATTTTCCAAGTCATCTCGATGCTTGGTTCTCATCTCGGTTGCAACTCGGGATGGTCTAGATCTGCGAGCAGTCAACGGGGAGGCTTGCACTCCTCACGTCAAAGAAGCATGCATGCCTACAGACATGACCCTCTCAGCCATGAGGTCAATCAGGATCTCCTTCACAGATTATTCTACTGCGCTGAGTTCTTTGGACATACAAGCTCATGGTCGAATATCTTGGGTCAGTGATCAAACATACAATGGAAGAAGATCTCTGGCGAAGTCACAGTAAACGTTTCGCAATAGCAATTAGTTCTCTAGAGGTTTCAACAATCACAATTGGAAAAAGTGTTCATGGTGGGACATTCGTCGGACTGAAGTAGGAAACAATGTAACAAACTCTTCCAATGGGTCAAAATGCATTCATCAATGCGATTCCAACCGTTACGGTGCGGTTTCAACGGTCTAATGGCGAGATTTATGGTCATAACTTATGTTCTAGCCATTCAGGGCCATCAAGCTAACGATTATACTACCTCTAACGGTCATATCACTCCGCCATGGAGAAGTTCTAATGTGCATTGTACTAATATCTCAACGAAGTTCAAATTCTGTGGATTTTCCTTCTTCGAAGTCTTCTCTGGGACTTCCTGCAATTTTTCGAGCTTTGCTTTCTTCTTATTGAGTTTTTTAGCCTTATTCCCGGTGATCTGCGTCTCAGTATTCCTTTTTGCATTTTGATTCTTATCTCCTCTTGGCATAGTAACTTCACACTGTGGATGATCTTTCCTAGGATTCAAGGGAAATGCTTCTTTTCTGTCTGGGGTAGGTGCTCTACTTTCTTGTACAGATAGTTGTTTCAAGTCTTCCTGTGTTCCTTCAACTTCAATATCCAATTCTTTGGTCCTCAGTAGCTTCGAATGATCTTCTTGTTATTTCAATAAGTGCGCTATTCTCCTAGCCATGAAGTCTCTTAGGTCCTTCTTTTTCTGTTCTAGAGATTCCTCTTCTTTTTTCCTTTGGATCTGGTCTTTTTCAATCCAAGTCTTTCCCAACAAAAGGGGAAATGAGGCGTTATTCTCAACAAACTTAATAACCTCAAATTCTTCCTTTGTCGAAGTTCCATGAGTACTCATAGACGTTTGGGTAAGTCTTCCACATAGGGTTATCAGCTTTCCTCTAAACAATCCTATTCCTCCCAATGAAGGAACCATAGCATACTTTCCCAAAATTTCCCAAGTTCTTTCTGTCATGATATTCACCCGTGTTTCCTCATCTAGAACACAGTCAATGTCGAAGTCTCTTATTCTTACTTCTATTTTCTCTTTCTCTTTGAAGGTCTCTGATAAACTAAGGTCTCTGTGATCATTCAATGTTTCTTTCATCTTTAATAATACAGTCTCTGATTCTTTCTGAGGTTCTACCATAATCTTAGTCTCATGCCCTTCCTCATGGTTTTCTCATTCCATATTCATATTCCCGACTTTAGCAATCATTCTAGGGCAATCTAAAACATCATGTCCAGTAGCCTTGCAACAAAGACAAACGAGACCTCTACTAGGGCATTCCTTAGAAAGATGTCCTGATCTTCTGCAACTATAGCAAAGAGTTAATTCTCTCTTTCTCTTGAATGATCCCTAGCCTTTCCTGTACTGCGCACTAGGATCATGGTATCTAACCTGCAAAAAATTCTTTCTAGGATCCTACATCCATTTGTTAGTCGAACAATTCTTTCTATGCATAGGGATAACATATCTTCCACTATTTCTATAAGATCTACTCATTTCAAACCTTGTTTCTTCTAGGTGTGCCCTACTTATCAGAGTAGGACAAAATTTATCAAACATACCTAGATCCATACTTTTGAAAAACAAAATTTCATTTATCTTACTTCTAACAGAGCACAAAGCTTTTAGATCTTAACTTTTCAATAAAAAATTCTCACCGTTCTTACCTTTATTAGAGCACAAAGCTTCAATATCTTACCTCTTTTCTTCAGATCGACCTTCTCTTCTTAGCATAAAGCTTCGAAAATCAGGTAGAGTTTTGCACACTACAGTGGTAGGTCTCGCATAGAGCTTCCTCTTTTTCTCAGTTCCCAACATTCACAGTTTTAGGTCCCAACAACAGAACCATTTTTTGGCACAGGGGCAGACCCAAGGTTCAACGCTCAAGAGTGCACCAACAAAACCCTAACTACCAACCCTTTCGGCAACACCTACGAAGCAGATGAAGTCTCACCCGAGGTAGAGGCAAGGGTGATTGCAGGACTTAGATGTCTACAACCTTAGCCAGGACATAGATCTGTGATTATAACATCTTATAAAAGCACTTAGCAATTACAATTCATTAGTATTAAACCAATATCTACTTCATGGATAAAACCCTAATTACAGAGCATTGCAGTATTCAACATATTCAAGCACTAAGCAAATCTAAATAGGTCAGATCTAGCATCCATCCACATTATTAAGCACATAGCATCAATAGATCTATCTATCATTCATCTATATTAAAGCACTAAGCAAGTAAACACATAAACACATCAATACATCACACAAAACATAGCAACACATCATGTACATGGTTCACCCTAACCCTGGGGCTACGTCCACCAACTCTTCGTCTTCTTTATTATCTTCTGTCAATTTTCTACATGCACAAAGCATCAAAATCCTACTCCGCATAGGACAGAAGATCTCCGCGCACTTCGCCAGATCCTCCTTCCCCGAGCTAGGTTACAACACAAAGCCTTCTTACAATTTCTTGCACTTAGCTCTGCATGTTTCACACAATCTGCACAGATCATTTACAACTATCACTTGCACTTAGCACAACATCACATAGATGCATGTAGCTATTCATAACCAATCACATAGATTGATTCTCTACTTACATCGCCTAGAATTCTATTTATACATTACAAAAGGGCCTAATACATGGGTAAAACCCATGGGATGACATCCCCATACCCGTTACATAATCCCAAAACCCAAAAATCCCTAAAAAGGGGCCGAGATCCCACAATCTCTGCTTCGACTTGCACTCTGCCTTCGACTAGAGTCAAAGTGCCAAAAAGGGGGTCAAAACTTAACCCAAGTTCTCCAAACTTGGTCAAGGGCCAACAACATGTAAATGGTGTGCATGAAGTAGCAAGAGTGTGCATGCTTAAGAATTAAATGCATAGTAATCGAAGCATATATAAACATGCATTGCAATAATTTTTTTTTCTTAGTTATGTTAATTAAGTAGTTATCAATACCACTAATACTAAGTGCTTCATCACTAATGGTAGCATACATATCATTAGACTAATATTGTCGTACCACTTGTGAGGATAATAGTTAAATCATAACTTCCATTAGTGTTCCTATCATTTGATTTCATTTATAATTGCTTATGATATGTTAAGCCTAATCAATGCATTAACATCTTGTTGTGAGAAATGTTCAACCACAAAGTTTACAAAGGATATTGACGAGCATAGGAAGAGTTATAAATCAGGTGATCCAAGTGGTGAAAAGGTGCTGCAACATATTTGTTTCCATTTCAATTGTTCACCTAGCTAATCTACTAATGGTTTGTAGAATAGATCTTTCAACTTTGTGAAATTGGCAAGATGACAAAGGGTGTTTGTCACGATACCTCGGTCTACCTAAATTTTTTCACTTGACTTGGAGCACCCAAGTCATTTGGCTCATGTGGTCAAGTGACACCATTGTTTCAGACTCAATGGATAGACTAGCATGAGCTTACTTCACCTGGAATATGCATCTTCACTCAAGGAACACCCATAACTAATCTCCAACTACAATGAGTCATCCACAACACACTTAACCTTTTCTTGTTAAATCTACTAAGCACATGCATAGCCATGGCCAAACCACTGCACCACCACTTTGTTAAGTTAACAATCTATACAACTTAAGACAAGTATACACATGAGAACATGCAACATGTGACAATGTCACAACTATTGTGTTTGGGATCCACCAAGACATGCCTAACACCTGTAATAATAATTATAAAATATGTTACAAGTTACAATACATGTGTAATAGGGGAGTCACAACTCATTACAATGTTGCCAAGAAACTCAACCAAGTCAACTTCCTGACTTTCCTTCCATCTTTGCACGATTAACCCCCTTCCACAACAACAGATTTGTCTCACCTGGTCACCTGGTCAACTCGTCAACTTGTGACACCCACAAATCCAAAATCCAAGGCTACTACAGATCTCTAAGTTGACTTCCTCTTCCTTGTCACTTTTACTTGTGTGTCATGTGCTCTCTTGGGTCTTCTTGCTTGATGATCTTCTCCATTGTGTCTTATCTAGTCCAACTTGTCTCCAATATAGACACCTACCCACTTCATCTGAAGAGTTATGTCCCTTGAAAATGACCCGAGCCAACTCATTGTTGTGTCGTTTGGTTCACCCAAGTCAGGATGAGTACACAAATTTTCCCATCGCTAGGTCATCCATGCCCCCAACTCCTGCATGTGCAAGTGGGCACCATCCACTTTCTCAAGCTTAGCCAACCAATCAAGATAGCTTCATCTGCACGTTACACCCAAGGAAGGTGTGCCCAAGACATATGCCCGGTGAGTGTGTCCAATAGTCACAATCCACAATGATATGTGCCTTAAGGCACCTTTTCTGACTGTCACAAACCCCCAAGTGCAGAGTGCTAGTATGAATATATCTTTGTCCATGCCTCCTCAAATAATCTATCCAAGTTTGTGCCCTTCATGGTGTGTCTAGATTTGGCTCTTCTGCAACATGTCCCATCCAACCACATTAGTGCCTGTCTATTTAGGTTGTCTAGGAAACCCCAATCTTTCCTTCCTACCAAGGCATCCATTCCAGTCAGGAAGAGGTGCCTCACACCCTCCTAGTTGAAGGGTTTGCAATATCCTTGTATCCTTCTAACACAATAACAAAGGGAATTATAGAAAATGGAATAAATTGGAAAGAAGGAGATACAAACATGGTGTTAGATTTATTTTGACTATTAACTATCCACCTTGCTAAATGTTTTGTTGTTTCTTCGAAAAATAAAATCCATTGACACAAGCTAGACAGAGAACCAAATAGTTTGGCAAGGAAAGAGACTTATAGAGACTCAAAATAGGATTTGAGATATTGAATAACCCATTTAACCATTATAAACCAATCATAATGCCAATCACACATCTAGGAAACTATATTTTGTCCAAGAAGCTTGTGACAAATGTATGAATCAAGGGATTTCCCCTTGGAAACCACATGCTCCAATGAAATCACTAATCTTGTAGAGAGATTCCTCATAACATAGAAAAGCATTTTTAGATTATAAAAGATAGAGTGGACTCTAAAGAACTAAATTGAATCATCATGACAACAATTGAATGCTTCAAAAGATAACAAAGATATATTAAACTTGTGTGGAGGATCTAACTCATAGTCAGACATCCCATGAGATTATTGATCAATTATAATGATTGGTAGAAGCATACATAGATGCATTTTTCATGGAGAAGCCTCTAGTCAAGAAAGTAGGCTCCATGGTTTTCAAAATGAATTTAGTTGATGATGACTACTTCTTTCATAGTTAATTACTTCTCAAATCATACAAGCATAGTGTTTGACTTTAATGAAAGACCCAATGTAGTGTTGGATTCTCTAGTGATATGTTTGGACTCTAGAAATTATCCAACAGTGATTCAAAGATAACATTGATGTGTTTTTCCACCCAAGGCTAAAATGCATTGGTGATATAGTTGTAGTGGTGAAACAATATGGTTTGAGATGCATTACTCTCTCTAGGATCGACCTTTGATGGACATTGCTAAGAGTTAAA
>ML784448.1:301773-312638 GCA_009831015.1 Picea engelmannii
GGAAAAGGGGACATATCTAAAGAATCATATGATGAAATTGTTAACCTCTGTAAAAGATGTTCAAGAGGAGCTGCAAGGAATAGATCAAACAACAGGGATACCACATTTTCAAGAGTTCAAAAATCAGCCAGTGGAGGAGCAACTGTTGTTGGGAAAAACACCCTACGGACTAGCAAAATAGGGTCAGACTTGCATGCAGATTTTGATCGAAAAGAAACTACTTTTTAACCTACAACCCAAGATTTAAACCCCTCTTTCACAGTAAATGCATGGAAAAGGACCACCAACCTTATTACCGGCGTTCGATGTAGATCCTCCATTGCGCTTTGATCACTTTCTTGCACTGCTCCTTCCACAGATGACCTACACTCAAGACAAACAACAACTATGCATGCATGCTACTTCTATACTCAAGGGTTAGAAATCAAGCATAAATTCATCAAATCATAGAAAATTCATACATTGGGACGGGAAAAGTATTCTTTTTATTACTGAAAGTGAATCAACTTACAACAAAGCTGAGATCAGCCATCGCTCCTTGAACCTGATCCCGGGCTCCTCTTCTTCTATCCTTCAACTGCTCTGCGTTAAATATCCTTTGGCATGAGGAAGGGATAAAGGGTTGGGACAATGGATTATGTAAATGGGCAGAGTTTCTTCGCTATATTTTTTCCTCCTCCAAATGGTACCCCTACCCCTTCTTTTATAGGCTAGAAGGAGCTAGGGTTTTGGATGAACCCTCGGCCATGCATGGCCGGGAGTTTCAGTTAACTGACCCACATCTTTTTTTTCCGTCGGCAACTTTCATTTTTTCATGCTTTGTTAGGTACACGCGGGCTGTAGTGAGTCAGCCAGCATGCACACGCATGCAGTAATGGGTTAGGGCACATGGGCCTTGACACAAGAGGATTTTGAAAGAGTTGTTCAACAGAGTTTTGGAAAAGAAAGGATATGAGTTGGCCTGATGCCAGGTAAGCATGTGTGGTGCAATTTAGGTTTATAACAGATGCCCCCTAATCTGTGAGGTCAGAAGAGCATTTGATGGCCGAAATACATTACCAATCTTTACTGATGTGCTGAACGATTGAGCCCAAGGATCGGGAACCAGGAGGTGTCGTTTGCAAAATAACAAATGTCTCACCGAGGCGGGCATACCCATGCTCGGGATAAAATAGAACCATGGCTACCAATCAAATACACTGTAGATCCATGTCAAATAACTATAAAGAGTAGTTGTGAATAATACATAGAGGAGCTACATCTCGAAATCAAAAAGATATACATATAAAGTATCCATCTTCCAGAAGCTGATTAAGCCTGATGGTTGTACTTCAAAGCTCGAGCAACAACTTCAAAATATTCTAAAACTCAGGTAGGAGTGTAATATGAGTGTATGAATGCACTACCCAGAGGTCTTCGACAACTCGTCAGTTATGGACTTGATAATCTTTGATGATCGGACTGAAGGCTTCAGTGATTTCAAACAAGGACTTGATTAGACGTTCAGGATGGACGAGTATGCGGACAAGAGACATATTACAGAGGGGCCGACTTAGGCTTAGTGACAAAATTCCCTTGGACAATAGCACGACAAGTGATAAGACTCAGGCAGCATATATGTTAATCATAAGTCTACGAAGCAGGAGGCAACGCAAACTCTCCATATATTTGGAAGAGTAACCAAACGGTGGAGGACACAGCTCTATATAGCGAGAAAAGCTTCCTAAGGTTGTACTACATCCCATAGTCTAATGATCAAATGGACAGATGTGCTTTATCCAAGGGTGACTCATTATGCTGCCAATAAAGAAAATACTTTTCCCATCCTCTTTTTGGGGTATATTTGATTTTTTTTGTTCTTTTTGATAATTTTGCAAAATAATAAAGGAATATTATGTTACAATGGAGGAACGAGTACTGCAAACATACAAGATCAAGGCATAAGGACAAGACTGATGTTCTGGTAAAGTGATACTCGGGGAAAATCCTCCAGCGGCCAAAGGTGTTAAGACGCAGAAACAAACTGTCACAAGGCTGGTGGATAAGGTATGCAAATGCGGTTGATAGAACACACAATGGTGACGTCCTTCAATGTAAGTTTAACAAGCCCAGAGAAGGTAAGCTCGGTGGTTTTTTATATTTAGAGAGTCTGAAAAAGCATAAAATGAGACTCTGTTGGGGTACCTTTTTCGACAATAGTCTAATCGGTTTGAAAAAGGGATAAACTAGCACTGATTAGACGTCAATTTAAAACCATTTTAACGAGTGTGACAAGGACAATATCACTCGGCTATTTTCTCACTTTTAAGGAGTCTGAAAAAATCTTAACTATGGACTCCGTTAGGAATATTCTTCTGGACCATTTTAACGACTGTGAAAGAATAAGGTCACTCGTCGATCTTTTCAATTTTAGGGAGTCTGAAAAGAGCTTAACTATGGACTCCGTGGGGGTTTCTTTTTCGTAAATTTAGTCCCTCAGGCCCGAAAAAGGAATAAAATTATACCTGAGAGTACCGAGGATATTTACTTTCTGACTGGCCTCTCAAGGAGAGGGGAACCAGTCAACTTCCAGACTTTTCCTGCGCGACCGAGCAAGATCTCGGAATTGATAGCTGAGCACTGTGAGGCTGGGACTGACCGCGTGGGCTCCCAGGTACCCATTAGCAAGATTACTAACTTAGCGCTGCAGACTATCTTGTTACTGATTGGGCGGATTATCGGCTCAGCAGTCATGCATCAGGCTTCGCATGCAAAGATGAACTATGCCATCCAGTGCATGAATGCACAAATTTTTGACTGGAGTACCACACTGCTTGAGTACATGAAGAGGTAATTGACAAATTGCCAAGAACGTACACAGAGGAACTTCGGGTTTGGGACCATCTTGTGTTCATTCTTTTTTGAGAGAGTTCCGAGTTTCAGTCCTCGGGTTGTAGTACGAGGACATCAAGCCTCTTTCCCTGCAGTGTGTAGATGAGCAGTATTATTTCCGCGACAGGGTGGTGGAAGGACGATGGAGTCCTTCGATGATGATTTCTTTTCTTGGCTGTCACGACAGATCCCTATTATCGAGGACTACCCGTATGCAGGGACATATTTCTTTAGAGATCCTGAGATACCCATGCCTCTTGGTGAGGAGTGAGGGGAGATGGGTAAGTCTCCACCTTTGTAGTTTTTTTGTTTGCATATGTAATTTTTATGTCTTTTTGTTATATATATCATTTTTTGTATGCCAGAGTATTTGACGGGTAAACGTTTGTTGCATGCAGATGTGGGACCTGTGTGACCTGCCGACTATGCACGGAACATGCATCGTCTGCAGCCAGAAGCCGCGGCTGCCGCCGCTGGGGGAGCAGTAGTAGCAGGGAACCTCCCAGCCAGAGAGGCCGAGAGGTTCCTTAGACAAGTTGAGCGGAACTTCACTGTGCTCACTCGCACAGACCCGATGGCAGAGATAGAGGACCTATCTCCATCCATGTAGCCTCATGTCGTGGGGGCACCTCGGACATGGGTCCGATTGTTTAGGCATTTGGCCCATGTTGTGGATGATTATAACAGGGCCCATAGGCCCTGAATAGAATTTAGACTTTTTATGTGCCACGAGCACCTATTTGTATATATTTGTTTGAGGGCATAAGCCCAATGACTCGTTACTATTCCTATTTTTGAGGCGCTTACGTCCATCTATGTACTCTGGTTATTTTATGATGCTTATAGATGGTTTTTATATTTTTTGTGTCTTATGGGTTATGTGTGCAAAAATGTATTTACATGTTTCTGTCCATGTTCTTTTTATATGTGGGCAAGATGCCAATCTAAAATTTGATTAGCTAGAGTATCTATAATTTGGTTTAATCTCCTAGGAACATGAAAATATATAATATAATCAAAGTTTCGTTCTAAGAGACGTACCCTAAGGAATCGTCGGTGTAAAGTCGGATAATGAACCCGGTATATTCTGTTTAACTGCAACACAACCAGTTGAGCGTCGAGATAGATCCGGAGATGAGAGATACCCAATGACAAGGCGTCACGAAGAAACTCAATAACTGCACTATACTCAACGACATTATTTGTGGTGTCACCTAAGCATATACCTCCGGAAGATAACAATTGACCCTAGGGTGTAAAGATTAACCAAGCTGCGGAGGTAAGCCTCCGCGTGTGTCGACTAGCACCATCTACACATCCAACGAACACCTCGGACTCACTTGACATCTGCCATATTGAAAAAAGATAACATCAATGACACGTCCATAACACTTTAAAAGAAACTTGAAAAAGTAATAGTACAAAGACTATACATATGTTACAAAAAGTTATCCACAGTGACCTGCCTATGAGTAATACTTCTTGAGGTAGAGCCCATTTCTAGGCTCCACCAAAGCATTCCCTTGAAAATCAACCAAATGATAAGCACCCTTTTTTAATACCTCTTTTATAATGAAGGGTCTGAACCACATGGGTTTAAACTTTCCTGCCCCCAAGGGGTCCTTGTCTTGGTCGTAGACCAGGACAAGGTCGCCTTTAGAGAAAATCCGAGGACGAGCGGACCTATCATATTGACACTTGACCTTATGTTTATGAGCCGCGTTGGCCAAGGCCAGATCACGACGCTGCTCATCAAGCTACTCAAGGAGTACTAACCATTCTTCAAGCGGAGAAGTGTCTGGCAATAACTGTACTACCAATTTTAGAGATGGGATTTGACATTCGATGGGCAAGACTACCTCCAGCCCGTAAACGAGTTGAAAAGGTGAGAAATCGGTTGCAGTCTTAACAGATGTTCGGTAAGCCCATAATGCCGAGTATAACATCAAATGCCAATTTGACTTGGCTGAGTTGATAGTTCATTGTATAATAGTCTTAAGAGTTTTGTTTACAGCTTCCACCTACCCATTGGCTTGGGGGTAGTAAGGCGATGAATGTTCCTGCCGTAACCCAAGATTTGATGTTAATTCAGTCATCATTTGGTTCTGAAAGTGACTGCCATGGTCAGTGACAATCTCTCTCGGGACGTCAAACCTTGCTATGATCTGGTTGAATAAGAAGAGAGTTGCAGTCTCTCCATCATCTTTAAACGTTGGCATAGCTTCGACCCACTTAATGAAGTAGTCGACAACTACGATGATATAGCGGTGCCCCCTTACTGACGAGGGGTTGCATGTAGTGTAATCAATCCCCCACTTAGTGAAGGGACCAACTGTGATGACAGGAAACATAGGAGCGGGATGTGCCCTCATCTTCTGAGAGAAGACTTGGCATGGATGGCACTTCTTGACCAATTCGATACAATCTTTGATAAGTGTCAGCCATAAGTAACATGCTCGTAGAATCTTTTGGGCTGTTACCAACCCAAATAAATGACCGCCACAAGCTCTAGTATGGAAATCATTGAGCACTATGATGGACTCCTCATGAGTGAGACATCGACGCAAGATGCAGTCTACACCTCTCCGATACAACGTATCATCGAGTATGAGATAATTCTTAGCCTGATGGCGTATCCGCCGACGCTCGTCATGAGAAGAAGAGGTGGGGCACTTCAAGGTCTGGAGATAGATAAGTATATCTCCGTACCAAGGGTGTAAAGATGCAATCAAAAACATATCCCCCCAGATAGGCGATTCCTTAGACACAACGTCACCTGACTCAACCAGAAGTTCTGAAATAAGCTCTGCGAAGACCAATGACTTTTTGGACTTTGCTGAAACGAAGTCTAAGTCAAGTTCTTGGAGGATGATTATCCACCTACTGATTTTTCTGCCTATAACTCGTCGTGTCAACATGTACTGGAATGGATTCACGACAGTAATGACAGTGGTCTTACGAAACAGAACATAGTGACGGAACCATTGAACAACATGAACTGCTGCCAACGCAAGTTTTTCAATATGAGAATAATTGAGTTCCGGTCCTACGAGGCCTCAGCTTAGGTAATAGATCACGTATTATGAAAACGAATCATCTTCCTAAACTAAAACCATGCCTATGGTTGACTCTGCGGTAGCCAGATATAATAAGAAATCTTTGTTATAGTTAGGTGGCCGTAGCAGAGGTGCAGTTGTGAGGGCATGTTTTAATGCATTGAAAGAGTGTTGAGCGACTTCATCCCAGAAGAAAGGAACATATTTCTTTAGTAAATGCATAAAGCCCTTGGTGATTTCGGCATAGTTGGTGATGAAGTGTCGTAAGAAGTTCACCTTGCCTTGTACACTCTGAAGTTGTAAGATTGTGCGTGGGGGGGGCAACTGGATTATTGCCTCCACCTTAAGAGGATCGACCATGATCCCTGTTGTTGATATGATGAAACCTAACAAACGTCCTGACGTTACGCAAAAGCTACACTTGTTTGGATTCAAGCGAATCCGGAAGTAGCGATAGTGTTTGAAGATTAGTCTAAGGTGTGTGGGATGATTCGTTCGCTTGCGAGAGCGTGATGCTAAATCATCTAGATAGAACTCGACTATATGCTTGAGGTCATGAAACGCAAAAGACATGGCCTGCTGGAATGTGGCTCCAGCATTTTTAAGGCCAAAAGGCATCTTACGATATGAAATGTACCCCACGGACAAATGAATGTCATTTTGTGTTGGTCTTCAGGTTTGATTTGGATTTTATTATATCCCAAAAAACCATCCATGAATGAAAAGGCTTCATAACCAGCACATTCATCAATGATCTGGTCAATGAATGGCGTTGGAAAATTATCTTTGGGACATGCCTTGTTCAAATCACGGAAATCGGTACATACACGAATCGTGCCTTTTTTTTATTGACCGACACGGGGTTTGACACCCATTGAGTCAAATGAATAGGATAAATGAAACCTGCCTTGAGCAATTTCTCAACCTCAATATTGATGGATGCTTCTTTCTTAGGATTGACTGGACGAAGTTTTTGTCGAACAGGCTTGGCATCAGGATACGTTGTAATTTCATGTTCAACTATTTTTGGATCTATACCTGACATTTCCTCATAAGACCAGGCAAAAACGTCGCGGAATTCTTTGAAAATATCTGTGTAAATTTGAATCTCTTCGGGGGAACAATCCTTTTCGATGAAGAGATTCTCTATGACGCCAGGGTTTCGGGAGATGTTGATGGGTATAGTTTCAACGATAGTCGCCATATTTCCCTCATCATAAATTTCCTGTGTAGCTAAGAGATTAATAGGACATGGCTGATCTCCCGTCATGGTAACAGTGAATTCTCCTGCCTCGATTCGGCTTAACTCTGGGAGGAAATATGATCTGTGATGAATATCTTCCCAAGGTTTGTTCGAACTAGTCATTACTTCGATTACTGCTTCGTCAGAAGGCAAGACTAAGTCTAATGAATCAACGTTAGCGAGAGAACCCTGAGCCCAAATAGGCTCTAGAAGTGGATCCAACTCTTGTGCTGGAGTCGGATCAGGGTTAGCTGAGGCTTGCTGGACTAAAGAGTACGCTACCTCAATGGCCGACAAGGGCATGGACATGTCGGGGTGCCCTGTCTCATCCATCGTGGCTGATGGGGAAGGAAGAATCCAAGGATCCTCAAAGTAAGTCGTGCGAAATGACGAAACTTGAAAAATCTCAACCTTATGGTGATTAGATATAAACTTGACATCGTCATGAGGAGGTGGGTAATTGAAGGTACCCATCAAGGATGGGCACAAACCAACTCCTACGTTAACGACACCTGGTTGAGGATTATTAATCATGGGAACCGTGGATGCCCCCAACACTGGGACAGGTCTAGAGAAAGACAGTTGATCAATGGTCACTATCCATCCCTCATGTGGAAACAACATGACTTGAAAAAATGTAGCAACCATAGCTTGCATAGCATAAGTCCAACTCCGTCCTAACAAGAGGTTATAGTCGAGGGGAGCATCGACTACCTCGACTTCGACACACATGGTTTTCCCTCTTAACTGCACAGGGAAAGAAGGAACGATGCCATGTGGTTGGAAAGAACGACCGTCGAACGTAGTGAGGAGAGTGGGTGATGGAGACAATGCGGGCTGGCCAATGGCCTTCCAACATGCTAACGACATAATGCATGTCGAGGCACCCTCGTCGACCACCGTGCGAAAGATATTTCATGTAAAAGTTTTCGTGGGATGAGCCACTACTATTTGAAACGCTACATGGTAAGACAGATGAGGTTTTAAGTTGGTTGTATCTAACATGATGGTACCTGGATTACAAGTCTCAGTAGAGCCCAAAGCGGTTAACAAGGCTTTCCTCTGAGCAGGGTAGCTTTGGAGGACCTCCAAAGTAGACATCGCACAAGGGGTTTGTGATAAATCCTCCACCACAGAGTAATTCTGGGTGGTCCTTGCGTTTGGGTTGTGAGAAGCTTTTTTAAACGCACCCTTTGGAATGCGTGTCATTGTTTCTCCCAACGTCTTCTCAATCTGTAGAGGAAGATATGGGAGATTAGCTTATTTACTCTTCTCAGAAGCGCTTGGTTTACTATATTTGTGTGCTCTAGTCGTTATGAAAGCATCACCCCTAACCATATATATGTTCGCAGATGAGGGATTGTTTGGAGGAGGGCAGGTTTCTTGGCTGCCCCCTTCTGTACTTGTAGAGGCTTGAGTTAAATTTTTCCCATGTTGAAAAGGATTAGTCAACACTGCCTGTTGTTGCTGTGTGACAAACTTTTGGGCCTCTGCAAGTCGAGGACAAAGATGGGTTGGGTGGTCTTCCGCACACAAGTTGCACGGATGCCTCACCTTCTATTTTTCTGTAGTGTCCCCGCCAGCATTATCAGTGGGTTTTTTATCCCCATTACCCTTCTTTCATTGTTTTTTCTTCTCTTTAGGCTCCTAGGTGGCCTTTGGGTTAGTCGATTTCACGGAGTGTACATCCGACATTTGAGTAGGGGGAGCAACCAAAGCAGTAGTTTGGTTGGCTGTTGTGTGTTGTATAGATAACTGTTGCAATTGTTTTGTTAATTGCTCAGCGGGCTTGGTTTGTGCTGAACCAACAATACCATCGGCATGTGGTCCAACTCTCTATCTAGTTTTATCCAGTATCGAACGTGGCGCATCTGGCAAGATGTTGTATAATAAACCAGACTGAGAATAGATGAGCTCAAACTGTTGAGCCCTCATGATGGCATCTTCTTCAGAAAAAACTCTGGAAGTCGCGACGTCTTTGGATAATTGTGGGACCAAAGACTTAAGGAACCACTCAAGCAGGAATGCTGGTGGGATTGGTACTTTGATTAGACTCTTCCGGCGTCTCCACTGTCGGATATGATCTGAGATATGGTCCGCTGTTGTCTGTTTGAAATTGGTGAGAAACTCTGTGCCAACGTCGTATCTCACAGGTAACTGGAAATGGTTAAGAAAGGCCATCGCCAGTTCACCAAAATAAGAGTATCTTGAGCGATCGAGCTCGATGTACCATTTCGCGGCACTCTCGATAAGAGTGCGTTGAAACAATCGCAACTGTACGGAGTCATCTTTCAATGAGTTAGATGAACACCAAAGATGGAAGGTAGTCACATGATCACCTAGATCTTCATTAGGCTTGGCCTCGTACTTTGGAATGTCAGAAGGCAACTTCGTTGGCAGAGGAGGTCAACGTGGATCGTGACAAATAGGATCATTTAACAACCTTTTCAAATCTGGCAAGTGTAAAGTCGTCAAGAATGGTAGTTTGGGTTGCTGCTGATAACATGGGAAAAAGGGTCTTGGAGTTTGACTGGCACCAGGTTGCCAGGAAAAGTTTGGCTGCTGCCTCGGATTCTGGTAGAAACCATGGCCCTGATCAGCGTAAGGATTTTGCATCTGTGGAGACATCATCGGTTGATTTCCCATAAAGGACATAGGGTGTTGAGCATGCATCGTGTTCGAAGGACTTTGGGAAGGATTACCCCATGCCAGTCCTGATGGGAGAGGCATAGTAGTCTGTCCAGGGTTCCATTGATTGTGGAAAGAATTACCCCAAAAAGACATTCCAGAGGAAGGAACCTTTTCCTGAGTTCCAAGGTCCTGCTATATGTGCCCCCTGCGCAGGAATAGTACCCTGCGCAGGCGTAGACTGTCCAAAAATGGGATTGCCCCCTGTTGACGGGCGAAAATGACCGTCCGTCAACTGGGAGAGTGGAACCGGTCTGGGGTTGTCTAAATAACCCAAGTCGTTTGGTATGGACCACCCTTACGAGTTTAATGGCTCCGTTGGCCGCTCTAAGGTCTCGTAAGGAAACCAAAGAGAAAGTTGATCTAAGTTAAATAATCTAAACTAAGGAAACTAGAAACTAATAAAAACTAACTAAAACAAACTAACTAATTAAACAAAGAAATTAAACTAAAACTAACTATACTAATCTAACTACGAATTACTAACTACTATATGTCTACAAAATACTAACTATGATTATAATAACTCAAATCAACTACTTAATTGTCAGTTATAATCATTCCTTATTTACAAATATACATTATGGACAGATTACAGATTTGATTAAAACCTGCAAAACTCATGTGCTCGCTGCCCTAAGACAGCCAAAGATCTATTTTTGTCTTTTTGTATTTTATAAAACAGAAAGGAAACTAACTGCAATTAAATAATCTAAATCTAACTAAACTACTAATTAATTAAAGGAATAAACACCTAACTAATTAACCTGGAAACGCTCCAAGTTTGCCCTGTGCGAGATGACTTCTAAGCTGATTGGAGGAGGGAAACTCACACCAGTTAGGCCCTTAAGCTGCTCGGAAACAATCAGCTATAATGCTTCCTGAAGTATTATTACAGAACAAACAAGACATAAAAGATTATCATAACAATTTTCTGATTATAAACTTCTGCAAAAGGGGAAACCTATTATACAGCAAGCTTATATATGACAATTCAAATTACGAAG
>ML784448.1:315379-328379 GCA_009831015.1 Picea engelmannii
CACAGGGTTTAGTGATAATACACAGCTCGGGGTTATATCATTCATCGTATAATCCAATCTTTGCAAACATAGTATGCTAAGCATAATCTTGAATAATCGAATACGATTAATTCATGCGCCTTAAAAACTGTTGCCAACATACCTTATAAACTTGCCAATGTATTTGGTGCATATCATATGTGTTTGTACTCCAAAGTCTTAGAACCATACAACCAAAATTCCTATAATAATCAAGTGATAGTTCAAAGCAAGGATAAAAAACAATTAGACCAAATCCATTAAACAATTTTCATAGATAAGACCAATAACTTTCATGCCAAAAGGTTTTACAGTGAAATATACCCAAATGCGCAGTCAAGAAGGTTCAAGAACATAAGTCTGATACAACATTAGCGATCAGATGATATACCAGTGATCAAGTATCAACCAAGGATGACGACAATCTAATCAACGAAAGAATTGTTTTCACACTTGCAGTTGTGAAAACTTCAATTGATATTGAATTGTAATGATCGCAAGAAAAGATGAGCATCCATTAGCGCAATGCGACAATGGTTCGTCGTAATACGACAAGGGGTGTAGGCAGCCTTTTAAGAGCAATCGAAAAAAAATTGGTTGGCTGCCAACACCCCTAGACAGGAAAGCGGTGGATGAGAAATAGTTGTTACCAAATGTCCCGTTCCAAGAGAACGGTTTGGACCTACCGACATACTGTGTGCAGGTGTTCGTTGACTCCCTACTCCAAATAAACTAGAGTGTGTAGGCTGCCCGACGGACTGCTGATGCGGACCACCAAGCGAAGGGGAAGAAGGAGGGATATGACCTCCTGTGTAAGGAAAAGAATTAAAAGGGACAGGAGTGCCCCCAAGTTGACCTTGCAAAGGAGTGTTAGAGCTCCCTGCCCCCAGACCCAAAGTCTATAAAGTGGAGTAGGTGAGTGCAGGACTTGTACCCAAACTAGGCATATCGTATGAGAACGGAGGGCCTGTCGCACTATGTGTGAAGGGGGTTGTGGCCACTGCCATAGACGGGTTCAGTCCACTGTGCGACATAGTTGCGGCCAAGACCATGGTGGCTCGGACCAAAAACGGTAAGTTAGGAGATGATTCTCCTGTGGTAGCAATTGTGGTCGGAACTGAAGAATTCCCAGTAGAAGTAACAACGTTTGTTTCCATAGCTGTGTGAGGCACTATCTAGTGTTCATGAAATTGGATTGGTACAATAAATGGTGTCCAGATATCAGTGGTTGGGGTTTCAACTGAGCCAATATTGGCGGTTGATTCCTCCGGGAGTTGTTCGGGCACAAAGGTTTGTAACCCAGTTGCTTCAAAATACCCTTGTTGGTCTAGCTTCCGCCTTAATGGTGGCGGGGGTGGCTCCAGTGTAACCAGCGGTAGGCCCAGAAGCCTTCGTGACCGACGGAGCTCTGGATCCTCCACTATGTGATAAGATCCAAGACACGCTAAGGTATTCTACACGTTCAAAAGTAACACACACTAAAAAGAAGCCTTTAAGAGATAAGACAAGCAATCACTAAACTATTTGGAAGAACAGTTACAACATACAACACTAGAGCAACTTACCGGTGCAAGTGCAACTTGAAAACGGAAGCACCCTCCGGGTATACTCTGCAAAGCGTGGCCCGATGTCTGTCCTAGGTACCATGGTATACCCCCGCAGTCACCCGTGTATGTCCCTAAAAAGATTGGCAACTAGGTTTTCAGCATGCGAACAGTCACCAGGCGGGTATAGTCGAAAGTCGGGTAGACCACAATGAGCAGGGTATCAAGCCCGAAACCTATCAAGGGTATCGAGAGAAAATGGTCTGGAAGACAACTAAGGACCTTGAATGGATTCGAGACCCACGAAGCCCCGTTGCAAATGCAAACGACGGAATCCCAAAACAAGCCCTCGATATGTGTTCTCCACTACGATTGGTCCAGCTTTGGAGAGGTTTTCTCCGCTACCTTTCCGCACGCGACCTCATGTTTATCCCCTGTGTTAGAGGGGGGTCCCAGATAACTTCCACAAAACTGGACTTAGACACTCCCTACCTTAGACTCTAATTCTTAGTTTTGAGTGGCCTTGAAGAGTTTCCTCTCCAACCTAATTCAAGGCCCTAATCCTGAACTAGTTTGTGAACTCTACCAACATAAAAGTCTAGTAGATTTTAAGATTAGCGTTTCTTTTAAGGATTTTTCTTACGTCAAGGGGTATGAAGGTGAAACTAATGACGTGTAAAGACGAAAGCAAAAATAAATGAAAAAAAAAAAAACTGGAAACAAAAGACTTTTACTAAATGCAAAATTTCAACAACTTTTCACAAAGAAATATTTCTTTTTGTCTTTTAATTTTTCTAAGATTTTCTACAGCAAACTCAAATGGATTTCGCTCGACTACGAGCTACTTATGATCTAAGTGCACTGTAAAAACTTACGAAATAAAAAACTTCTCCCTAGCTAATGATGCAGAAACACACTCTTCAACCAAAGAAGAAAATGAAAAGAGATTCTCTTTTTTATTTAAGTGCTAATAAAGCAACAAAGGGAAAATACGGACAAGCCAAAAAACCAAGAAAACAAATTATGGCTTAAAGCGCAGACCGCAAAGACTCAAAGTAAAGAATCACACAATGGCAATAAAAAAAAACAAAGACTCTCACGCTTGTCTAAAAACCAAAAAGAAAATATTTTTTTTTTATATTTTATTTTCTATCAACTATCAACTGAGAAAAAGAAAGCTAAGGGTCAGATGACCTAACCTACTGACTGTTCAAACCTAGACTCAAACACCTGAGAGGAATACTTCCTATCAAAGGAGGGGATGACTGCCCCACCATGAACAAAAAGTAGCCTGTCAAGCACGCTACTGTCACTAAAACAACACGCTTGCAAACGCGTGCTGAGCAGAGACAGGAAGTGTGTACACGCGGGCTGACCTTGTACAGGCCGCGTGTATGTCTAAATTCTAAGAAAAAAGATGAAAATAGCCAGTCCAGATCAGGAAGAGGCCTCTAATATTGATAACCAGGGTCCCTTGAAGGCTTGGATGCTCTTTCTAATAGAAAAGACAAATAATGCAAGGAATAATAAGGAGAAAAAATCAATCTGAGATAGGACTATGAACCAACAAGACTCAAACAGGATTCCAGAAAACCCCCTGAAAATGTATAATTCTGACAGGGAAGAGGAGGACTGCCTCTAAGGTTTCCTCACTTCCTACACACTACTGCTATCTCTACAGCTATCATGCACACGCAGGCTGTAAGAGGATAGGGTGCAGGTACACGCGTGCATGCCTTCTGCAGATTACGTGTACCTCTGTGTGTCCCAAAAACTACAGTCAATCAAAATTTAGGGAAAGATGGTATGGAAAACTAGACTCCCTGCTAGCTTAGACCTTATAGAAAAAGACAGGCAAAGAAAAACAGAAAACCTAATCTTTAAACTACCAAAAAAACTTAAATAAATCCAGGAACCCTAAACAGTATTATCCCCAGTATGGTCACCAATTCTGTTGTTGGGAAAAACACCCTACGGACTAGCAAACTAGGGTCAGACTTGCATGCAGATTTTGACCGAAAAGAAACTACTTTTTAACCTACAACCCAAGATTTAAACCCCTCTTTCATAGTAAATGCATGGAAAAAGACCACGAACTTTATTACCGACGTTCGATGTAGATCCTCCATTGTGCTTTGATCATTTGCTTGCGCTGCTCCTTCCACAGATGACCTGCACTCAAGACAAACAACAACTATGCATCCATGCTACTTCTATACTCAAGGGTTAGAAATCAAGCATAAATTCATCAAATCATAGACAATTCATACATTGGGATGGGAAAAGTATTCTTTTTATTACTGAAAGTGAATCAACTTACAACAGAGCTGAGACTGGCCACCGCTCCTTGAACCTAATCCTGGGCTCCTCTTCTTCTGTCCTTCAAGTGCTTTGCGTTAAATCTCCTTTGGCATGAGGAAAGGCTAAAGGGTTGGGACAATGGATTACGTAAATGGGCAGAGTTTCTTCGCTATATTTTTTCCTCCCCCTTCGTTTAAGGCTAGAAGGAGCTAGGGTTTTGGATGAACCCTCGACCATGCATGGCTGGGAGTTTCAATTAACTGACCCATATCTTTTTGTTCCGTCGACAACTTTCCTTTTTTCGTGCTTTGTTAGGTACACACGGGCTGTAGTGAGTCAGCCAGCGTGCACATGCGTGCAATAATGGGTTAGGGCGCATGGGCCTTGACACAAGAGGATTTTCAAAGAGTTGTTCAACAGAGTTTTGACAAACAAGGGATATGAGTTGGCCTGATGCCAGGTAAGCACGTGTGGCGCAATTTAGGGTTATAACAACAAAAAGAGCCAAAATAAGTAATTTACTGGAGGATTTTAAAACTGAAATGTTAAGTTCTTTTGCTTCACAAATTGATACCTTGCAGATTAAAAAGAAACAAGCTAAAGCAGAAGCAACTCTGTCCATCTTTTGTTCCAAATGCAGAGAAAAACGCCCATGAAGGGAATGTCCATTGAACAAAAATCCAATTTGCACCATTTGTGATAAGGATCATGAAACTCAACCATGTCCTTCTTTACCAAGAATCAAAGCAGCATTACAACCAACTGATGAAGAAGCTGAAGCTCTCTATCTGTTGACACAGAGAAGGCAATGGAAACCACGGGGACAAAGTATGAATCCTAATATGCCATTTACATCTTCTAATCATTGGAATAATTATCCTTCTTTTAGTCAAGAAAATTACCCTCCCTTTAACCAAATGCAATACCCACCCTCCAATCAAATGAATTACCCACCCGTGCAACAAACAAACCCTCCCTTTGTAGACCCAACAATATGGACACCTTGGCCTTCACAACAACAACCTTACCTTAACCAATGGAATCCAAATTGGAGAGGTCAACAACCTCCGTTCCCAAATCAATTTCCTCAATTTCAATCACAATTTCAGCAACCACTCCCTTTACCATCAAGTGCTCCATCGAATAATCAAATGATGAGACCCAAACTACCTGTACAACCTAACCCTAACCCAAATAATAAGGCTGTGCAGTGCATTGATATTCAAAACCAGCCTATACTTTCTCTTTTCCCTGCACAATGCAATGATATTCATTTACGATCTGGGAAAATAGTAGAACCTATCATTGATGATGCTACCTCCTCTGATTCCGATAAAGAAGAAATAAAAAAGCATGATTTACCTGAAGAGGTACAACCGTCCTCAAACACTGTTGCTGAAACAACAGAACCACCATTTCTGAGTGTTTAGCTTTGACTAAAACTCCTGAGCCACCTGCTTTCAATCTTCTAGGGGAATTACAAAATCTCTATGTCAAAATTCCACTATTACAAGCACTAAGAGATGTACCAATTTATGCAAGAACTATGCGAGACATTTGTGTTAAGAAACCCGGTAGGAAAACTAAATATCCCCTCACAGTTCATGTCATGGGTGATTTTTCTGCACTAATGTCGGGTAAAGCTCCTCCAGTTAAATATGGTGATCCCGACCATCCTACTGTCAATGTGCGAATTGGAAAAACAATAATTCCTTGAGTTCTGGTAGACTTAGGTGCTTCTATCAATATTATGACTCTTGAAACTTCACAACTGTTACAACTGAAGAATGAAATCAGAGATACCCCAACCATTGTAGAATTAGCTAACCTTTCTACAATCAAACCGGAAGGAGTCATTGAAGACCTAATCATCTCAGTTGAGTCCTAGAATTATCTAGCTGACTTTGTGGTATTAAAACCTAAAACAAAGTTGGGGGGTCATCCTCTAATTTTGGGCAGGTCGTGGCTAGCCACAACAGATGCCTTTATTTGCTACAGATCTGGTTCAATGATAATTTCCAATGGATATGAGACCAAACAGCTTACCCTCTACCCTCATGCTACACCCTTGATTAATAATGACAATTCCTTATGGGTGGACTATGATGATCAAACTACTCAACCTATCTTGACTATCGAACAAGCCTTAATCCTTAAAGATGCCACTGAGGATGAAGTAATCAATAATTTTATCTGTGAACCCTCCTCTGTGACTCCAGAAACACATAATCAAGTAGCTACACTTTTGGAGTCAAATACCTAGGAAAACCTTAACTCTGAAGACCTACCTCAAACATTAGCTACCATCTCTTCTAAAAGTATGCCAGTAGAAATTGAACCTGGCAAAACACTGAATATAAACCCCAACTTGAAAGTTGCTGAAACAAAACAATTAATGAAGTTACTTCTTGAACATAAGGAAGCATTCGCATGGGACTATACAGATATGAAGGTAATCTCTTCTGAATTATGTACTCATCGTATCTATATCAAGGAAGATTGTTGACCGATCTGCCAATCTCAACGACGAATGAACCCTAATTTAAGAGAAATTCTTAAAGAGGAACTTCAAAAATTGCTTAATGCAGAGTTTATATATCCTATATTTGATAGTGAACAGGTTTCCCCGTTGGTAATAGTTCCTAAGAAAAATGAGAAATGGAGAGTGTGTGTAGATTATAGAGCCTTAAATAAAGCCACTCAAAAAGATCACTTTCCGTTACCATTCATTGATCAGGTGTTATATAGTTTGTCAGGGAAGAAATTCTTCTCTTTCTTATATGGTTTCAGTGGGTATAACCAGATCAAAATTGCACCCGAAGACCAAGGTAAGGCCACTTTTACTAGCCCCTGGGGAACTTTTTCCTATAGAGTCCTCCCATTTGGACTATGTAATGCACCAACAACCTTTCAAAGAGCAATTATAGGAATCTTTTCTGATATGATTAATGACTCTATGGAAATTTTTATGAATGATTTTACCCCTTATGGTGTCTCTTTTGAGGAAGCACTACAAAATCTTGAGAAAGTACTTAACCGATGTATACAAGCCCACCTCTCCTTAAGCACTGAAAAATGTCATATGATGATGAGTGAAGGAGTGGTACTTGGACATTTATTTCATCTGAAGAAATTCAGGTAGATCCATCCAAGATACAAGTCATTAAAGACCTTCTTATTCCCAAAACCCAAACAGATGTGAGAAGTTTCTTAGGACATGCTGGATACTATAGAAGATTTATCAATTTTTTTTCCAAAATAGCTTCTCCTTTGTTTGTGTTACTTATGAAAAATGTTGAATTCAAGTGGACTAATCTTTGCCAGGAAGCATTTGATGCACTCAAACATCAGTTATCTACAGCTCCTATTCTAGGAGGACCTGATTGGGTACTTCCCTTTCATATATCCTCTGATGCTTCAGATATTGCAATAGGAGCTGTCTTGGGACAAGAAGAAAATCACCTCCCTTATGCTATCTAATTTATTAGCAAGAATATGAGTCCTCCTGAACTTAACTATACAGTTACTGAAAAGGAATTTTTAGCAGTTATGTATGCTATTAATACATTTCGACATTACATTGTTGGCTATTCTACTTTTGTCCATACTGATCACTCAGTTATTAAATATTTAATGAACAAATCTGTCACAAATGCTCGAGTCACCTATGGTTACTATTATTACAAGAATTTGATATTACAATTGTAGATCGACCAGGAAAAGAAAATGTAGTTGCTGATTTTCTTTCTCGGTTAACACCTGACGATAATACTCCAGTAGATTATTCATTTCCTGATGAATATTTATTTGCAGTATCTGTTCACTCACCATGGTATGCAGACATCACTAATTATTTGGTTGCAGGAAAGTTACCACCACACCTATCCCACCGAGAGAAAAGAAAAATTATTCAACAAAGTGCTCGGTATAGCTGGATAAGTGGTTGTCTTTTCTACATAGGACTTGATCAAGAAATCCAAAGATGCATTAGAGAAGATGAGGTTTATGATTTACTAAAAACTTGTCATGATGGCCCTTGTGGAGGGCATTTTGCTGATAAAAGAACATCACATAAAATTCTCAGAATGGGTTATTATTGGCCCTCACTTTTTAAATATGCATAGATGTATGTTCGGGCCTGTGATAGCTGTCAAAGAATGGGTCAACCTAATCATAGAGATGAAATGCCATTAAACCCCCATGTAGTACTCGAACCATTTGAAAGATGGGCCTTAGGCTTTGTAGGACCCATTAACCTTCCATCCAATCAAAAAGTTTATATATTGGTCTGCATAGATTATATGACCAAATGGGTGGAGGCTAAAGCACTCCATAGCGCTACCGAAGAAGTTGTTCTAGACTTCTTATTTGAAGATATCTTTGTCATATTTGGAGTGCCTAGAGAATTAGTCACAGATGGAGGACCTCCTTTCACCTCTCATGGTTTTAAAAACACCCTTAAAAATATCATATTCATCATAGAATGACTACACCATACCACCCCCAAGCGAATGGACAGGTGGAAAGAACAAACAAAGTAATAGAATCCATTCTCACAAAAATAGTGAAGGAAAACCAGAAGGATTGGTCTCAAAGGCTCCCTGAAGCATTATGGGCTTACATAACTACCTGGAGAAACACTACAGAATTCTCCCCCTCTGAATTAGTTTATGGAAAAAGTGTTCTCTTTCCTGTGGAATTTGAAATCAAAACCTTAAGGACTTCTTTAGTTGTTAACCTTGATTTGACTGATGCACAGACAACTAGGTTGCAACAGCTTAATGAATTGGATGAAAAAATATTAGATGCCATTCACCAGACAACTATGATTCAACAATAAAGAACAAAATGGCATGATAAAATCATCAAGCATAAGCAATTCCAAAAAGGTAATTAGGCTTTATTGTATGATTCTCAATTTAAAGAATTTCAAGGGAAACTACGTACAAGATGGATAGGACCTTACGAAGTGGATACTATTTTCCCCAATGGAACAGTAAGGCTCCTAACAATTGATGACTCTAAAACACCGTTATTAGTGAATGGTCATCGGTTCTGTCTGTACTAGTAGCCCATTTCCAAAGAAGATTTTAAGGCCACATGTGTGGCAGATTCACATTATCTCTTTTTAGAGGAGCCTCCTGCCCCTCATTGCATTTAATTTTTCTGAATTTTATTTCTTTAGTATTAGATTAAATTTCTTTTACTAATAATCCCTGTCAAGGAATGACATGTTACAATTGATTATTTTGCAGATTCTCGATCCAGAAAAGGCCCACCAAGAAAGGACAATCTTATTAGAAGAATATCCAAGCTTCATTTTGTGAAGCATTGCTCCCTCTTTCTTCAATCCATTCATCTTCATTTACCATTCAACATCCCCATCATTCATCCCCTTTTATTTTCTTTCCTTTCCAGTTCATTTCCCCCATTTTCCCATTGCTGAAACACCACTCTTCAACAACATCTTCTTCATTTTTCCCACTGTTGAAACACCATTTCTTCAACAATATTTTCCCATTGCTGAAACACCACTCTGCAACAACATTTTTTCCCATTTTCCCATTTCTGAAACACCACTCTTCAACAAAAATTTTCCTCATTTTCCCATTGCTGAAACACCACTCTTCAACAACATTTTTCCCATTTTCCCATTGCTGAAACACCACTCTTCAGCAATATTTTCCTCATTTTTCCAGCTGCTGAAACACCATTTCTTCAGCAATATTTTCCATTGTTAAAACATCACTCTTCAACAAACATTTTTCCATTCTTTTCCTATGCTAAAACACCACTTTTTCATCATTTCCTGTCATAAAAACATCTTCTTCATCTCTTTCGCTCTCACTTCTCCTATTTTTCATACCACATTCTATCCTTTCACTACCTTCTCCCATGATTAAACAAACCCTTGATATAATTTCTCTCATAAATCCAAAGTCTCTCCCATGATTACTGCAGATCTATTATGAACAGGCACTATATTTTTCGAAGTACGAATCAAAGGTAAATATGAGGTATGCAAAATTTATATGTAAATACAATTGAACTATGGATAATGAGAAGATCCCAATTCATTATTACCATTCACTTAAAGTCACTATTTTAGCCGTAGTTGGGGGGGGAAATATCGAAACTTTATGCCATCATTTCACCTGAACATAAGCTACCATCTCTTCTAAAAGTATACCAGTAGAAATTGAACCTGACAAAACACTGAATATAAACCCCAACTTGACAGTTGCTGAAACACAACAATTAATGAAGTTACTTCTTGAACATAAGGAAGCATTTGCATGGGACTATACAGATACGAAAGTAATCTCTCCTGAATTATGTACTCATCGTATCTATATCAAGGAAGATTGTCGACCGATCTACCAATCTCAACGACGAATGAACCCTAATTTAAGAGAAATTCTTAAAGAGGAACTTCAAAAATTGCTTAATGCAGGGTTTATATATCCTATATCTGACAGTGAATGGGTTTCCCTGTTGGTAATAGTTCCTAAGAAAAATGGGAAATGGAGAGTGTGTGTAGATTATAGAGCCTTAAATAAAGCCACTCAAAAACATCACTTTTCGTTACCATTCATTGATCAAGTGGTAGATAGTTTGTCAGGGAAGAAATTCTTCTCTTTCTTGGATGGTTTCAGTGGGTATAACTAGATCAAAATTTCACCCCAAGACCAAGATAACACCACTTTTACTAGCCCCTAGGGAACTTTTGCTTATAGAGTCCTCCCATTTGGACTATGTAATGCACCAGCAACCTTTCAAAGAGCAGTTATAGGAATCTTTTCTGATATGATTAATGACTCTATGGAAATTTTTATGGATGATTTTACCGCTTATGGTGTCTCTTTTGAGGAAGCATTACAAAATCTTGAGAAAGTACTTAACCGATGTATACAATCCCACCTCTCCTTAAGCACCGAAAAATGTCATATGATGATGAGTGAAGGAGTGGTACTTGAACATTTTATTTCATATCAAGGAATTCAAGTAGATCCATCCAAGATACAAGTCATTAAAGGCCTTCTTATTCCAAAAACCCAAACAGATGTGAGAAGTTTCTTAGGACATGCTGGATACTATAGAAGATTTTTCAATTTTTTTTCCAAAATAGCTTCTCCTTTGTTTGTGTTACTTATGAAAAATGTTGAATTCAAGTGGACTAATCTTTGCCAAGAAGCATTTGATGCACTCAAACATCAATTATCTACAACTCCTATCTAAGAGGACCTGATTGGGTACTTCCCTTTCATATATCCTCTGATGCTTTAGATACAGCAATAGGAGTTGTTTTGGGACAAGAAGAAAATCACCTCCCTTATGCTATCTACTTGATTAGCAAGAATATGAGTCCTGCTAAACTTAACTATACAGTTACCGAAAAGGAATTTTTAGCAGTTATGTATGCTATTAATAAATTTCGACATTACATCACTGGCTATTCTACTTTTTTCCATACTGATCACTTAGCTATTAAATATTTAATGAACAAATCTGTCACAAATGCTCGAGTCACCAGATGGTTACTATTATTACAAGAATTTGATATTACAATTGTAGATCGACCAGTAAAAGAATATGTAGTTGCCGATTTTCTTTCTCGGTTAACACCTGATGATAATACTCAAGTAGATGATAAACACCTCTGTAGCAACATTTTTCCCCATTTTCCCATTGCTGAAACACCACTCTTTAGCAACATTTTTCCTCATTTTCCCATTGCTGAAACACCACTCTTCAACAACATTTTTCCCATTTTCTCATTGCTGAAACACCACTCTTCAACAACATTTTCGTCATTTTTTCCACTGCTGAAATACCATTTCTTCAGCAATATTTTCCATTGTTAAAACATCACTCTTCAACAAACATTTTTCCATTCTTTTCCTGTTGCTGAAACACCACTCTTTCAACATTTCCTGTCATAAAAACATCTTGTTCAGCTCTTTCGCTCTCACTTCTCCTATTTTTCATACTACATTTTGTCCTTTCACTACCTTCTCCCATGATTAAACAAACCCTTGATATAATTTCTCTCATAAATCCAAAGTCTCTCCCATGGTTACTGCAGATCTATTATGAACATGCACTATATTCTTTGAAGTATGAATCAAAGGTAAAGATGAGGTATGTAAACTTTATATGTAAATAAAATTGAACTATGGCTAATAAGAAGATCCCGATTCATTATTACTGTTCACTTAAAGTCACTATTTTAGCCATAGTTGGGGGGGGGGCGGGGGATATCGAAACTTTATGCCATCATTTCACACGAACTGACTACCGTTAGGACCCCTCTATTCTCTTTGATCTCTGGGATCTCTCTTCCTGATTTGAGGAGGATTCCTTCTGAAGTTAGTATTCTGAATTTGAGGAGCTGATTGGTTTTCTCTAGGAGGGTTTCTTTTAGATACGGTGAGTCTCTCCATCATCCTTTCCATTGCTCTAGCTAAGGAATCCAATTTGGCATTAGAAGAAGATGTGGAAGGTTCTTCTTTAATCGTGACTCTCCTCTCCATCCTCTGTCATTCCCTTTTGGCCAATAGGTTAGCCTCCACGCTTATTGCGCTTTTCTGCATGTCTTCCAGGGTGGTGGAGCTTCTTTCCCTTAATTGATATGACATATCAGCGTCAAAACCGCCAGGGAATTTTATCAATACTAAACCTTGTGGAGGCTTAATATCGGTTGGAATGGCATTGTACAGATTATTGAAGCGAATACAGTAATCTTGAATGGTCTCACCTTGATTCCTTCTGATGTTTTCGTATTCCAACAAGACTTGGAGAAGATTTTTCTTTACCTCCCATCTGTCTAGAAAACTTCTTTGAAACATTGTAAGGTCGAGCACTGAGGCAGCATGTAAACCCTTTGTTGACCCAAAAATCTGTTCTGGGCTCAACATGGTGTTTTACACAGTTACTTCTCCATGAAATCCCCTTGGTGCTATGGTTCCAGTCAAAGACAGTGGCGGGGGTCATAGTTACTATGGCCTCTGCCCTTGAAAGAGTATCAGTTGGGTGCGCTCAGGGACTTGTGGCCCTTCCCATGAACATTTCTCCCTCATGTCAAATCTGTTCTATTCGAGGGGTACAACACTTTCAAGTGGCATGGATCGGAACAA
>ML784448.1:344826-356410 GCA_009831015.1 Picea engelmannii
TTATACCATAGCTGTAACAGCTTATTACAAAGCTGTTCATCCACTTTTACAACCCTTTTTTGACTTAACAATCTTCCAGGATCGCTTCCCGGGTCACCCCGGGGGGTTTTGAGCCATTTTTGGGCTTGTTTCTTTGCTTTGAAGGCTTTGAACAGCTTGCTGTTCATAATTTACAGCCATTTAAAAGTACTTGGCTGTAGATTTTAAACCCCTTTTTCACCTTTGTTTCATGCCCATTTGCTTAAAGACTTCATTGGTTATTTACCCAGGATACCGGTTTACCCCGGTGACCCATTCTGGGATAGTTTCCAACACTTTAAGTGAGTGAACAGCTCGCTGTCCACTTTATTTGGTTCGCTGTCCTAAAAATCAGCGAGCTCATTTTCATCCCATTGTCCATAAATTTCATCCCCCAGGCCATTTCGGCCATCCAGGAAGCTAAGGAAGGATAACACCCAAGGTGGGTGGTCCTGAGAAGGACTTCTTATAAGTCTTTCACCTTCCTTCTTCCCCTTCTTTACCGCCTCAGGCGAAGGACCACCTATGGTGCGGGTAGCCTCTGCCTCGTGCCGAGCTACCAAAGAGGCTGTAACCGGCTTCACAGCCAGATAGGTCGGATCCGTCCCCTACGGACGGATTTTGCTTATAACACCCTTGTACCATTTATTAACATCACCGATCAAACTTTGCGCAAACAATCTCATTTGAACGTCGACCTCATCTACCTCCTGCAGATCAAAATAGTCATTCATTTTATCAACGTGTTGTTGTGCCCTCAAGGGCCCTGTTCCATCGAACTGTGGAAGTCTCGTTTGATAATCCTGGGGCATAGCATGAAGAGGTGCGGCCAACACCAAGGGAGCATATCTGGCTTCCATGATAGGTGGATGGGGCAGGACAGAAACCTGGATGATAGGAGTGGTAGTGACAGAAGACAAGGAGGAGGAGGGGCTTGCTGGCACGGAGTGAGTAGTTTCAAGTATCGTAGTGGGAGATAGTATTTCAGGGGTCCAGGGTTGCAAGGTTTTTGGATCTAAAATGATTTCAGTCACAAAGCTCTCAAATTTTGTTCTAAACAAGCTTTGTTCAAAAATGGTGTCGAAGTTAAGATCTTGAATGGTAACAAGTTCCTCTGGAAGAGAAGGGGACCTCTGAAAGGGACTATGACTTCCTGAACCTTCTACTATGGTCTTCTTCTTAAGTAACTGTTCTGGATTATCAATTGCTATTGCAGGTTCTGGGTTTGGGTGAGATCGAGTATAAGCTCTTTTGGGAGCCATATTTCTTTTTGGTTTATATATATATATATATATATTTTTAGTTTTATGAGTCCGAAAATTAATATTTACAAGCTTTAACAACCTCTAAACATTATTGTTTTTTCAGATTTATGATTTGTTTAGAAACATAGCTTTCTTTTAAGGGAAAGAAAATGTGGGGTTGAAAAATTCTCCCCAGTGGAGTCGCCATGTTAACGCTCTGTAAATTCCCAGAGGTTGTTAGGAAAGGAGAAATCTACGAGAGGTAACTTTATCCAACCACTTCAAAACTGGAATCTAGCCCTACCAGCTTTAGAGAGGGATCTCTTTGTATGATTTAGATATGTTTTGAATTTAAGATATTAGGCTAGTTAAATAAATAAGATCGAAAAGGTTTGTTGTTTTTGTTGAGTTGGCTGAAAGCAATTTATGCATCCATTGGGCTATGGGGTCTGTGTTATAAAGATAAAAATATAACCAGAAAACAAAGATTCCTTTCACAGGGCAAGATAATGCATTCGTTGGATTCCTTTAGCAGTAAAATTATGAAAAGTGGAAAAGATGAGAATATCAATTAAAGTAAAGAAGCAGTTAAGAATTCCTTTATTGTAATATCAGAAGATAAACATTAAGATCTTTCAAAGTTTGAAACAAGGTATACGAAGATAAATCCTGCAACATGCATTACTTTTAAAGATTTAGAATAGAAAACAATATGATAACTGAGCAAGAAAACATTCAACATAGAAAAGAAAACATCACCAATGAATAACACGCGAGAATCCTATGAAAAAGTCTCTTTGTATTAACGAAAGATCTCTTGAAAAAGATTACAATCTTGTAGCTTTCAGGGCGTAAAGATCAACCCTCAATACTTCAAAGTGTGAAGTATTTATAACTAATAATTACAAACAATCCAGTCATTAAAGATCAGGACGTGGCAAATCTAAATTTAGCTAACTAACTTAACAAGATACTAAAATCTAGGAAACTGTTTGATGATGTGTCAAAACTTCATGCTGTTTTCTGGGTGAACCGTTGGTGAGGCCTCTGCATGACCTCTTCTGAATGGATAGATGGTTGGGCTTGGAAAGCTCATCGACTACTCAATCATATTGCAAAGCTCTTACCATCGAAGGTGACTGGGAATGCTGACTTTAAGCAATCTACGGTATACTTCATCCATCTCCGTGTACTTGGAAAAAGTTGGCTTGGTGATGAAGATGTATCAGATCTCATGTTGTATGCTAATGTTGAACTGTAAAGCATCCAAGAATTCCTTACTAGTGATACTACCTTGTATACCTAAGAATTTCGAGCTATCCTTAGCCACAGTGGATTGTCTCTTTTTATAATCGGGGAGTGTCATCAATTTTTCATTTATAACTCTCATACCGGGAAGGCCTTTCTTTTGCAGAGCTTCGATCTTGCTGAAAAATCTTTGTACCCCTGTGTCCATGGTCTGGACCTTCTCCTCTAGCTATAGCATCAATCCTCTCTTGATTAGGACCCTCTTTACCTCGAGGATGGTCTCTGTCCTATATTCAATCCTCAACTCCTCTAGCTCCTCTTTGGTTTTGGAGTTTAGAAATTTGATGATCTCAGTCGCTTCCATGGGCATCTCCCCTAGTTCTGCTCTTATCTTCTCGATGGCCTGCTGACTTCTTTGCACCAACTCGTTTTGCTCGAACATGATTTATATCCTCAGCGATATTTCATTCATGGACTTGGTGATGTCCATTCATACACTTTCTTTGACCTCAACCAGTGTTTTGCCCACCACTGTTTGCTTTTGTAGCTTTTGCAATTCCTGTTTAAGCTTGTTTGAAGTTTGTTTCTCCTTGGTGTATATGGTTTGGAAAGAATATTTGAGTTCCTGAAGGTTCTCAATCTCCTCTTTAAGCTGGCTAATCTCTGTTTCTTGCAAATTCATGTGTTCCATGGATTTAGCCAGCTTGACTGTCTTCTCCATTGTTGTAAGTGGAGTTGTCGAGGGGATTTCTGCTACAACACTATGCTTACTCCTGTGAGAGGAACTGTGCTCAGTGGGATGACCTCCATGGGCTTTGACTGCTCCTTCTCTTTTACCAGCTTTTCAATTCTACTTCCATTTCTTTCAACTGTGCATTCTGCTCCATGATGAGCTTGAGCATCTCATCCTTTTCCCCTTCTATATCCACTATTTCCTTTGCCTGTGAATCTTCTATTGGAGGCAATTTCAATTGTTTCCTCAGGGATGCTATATCGGCATTTTTCTTTTTGAGAATCTCCTCGACTGCTTTCACGTTCGAGGGATCATATTCGATCTTGAGGACTAGTTCCTCCAACATCTTAATCCTGTTATCCTTGGCAAAGGATGATATTTTTTCTAACTTCAACTGCATATGGACATTATTCAGAGATACTTGTAATTTGGAGGTAGCAGTGGAAGCATGTGCCAATGTGGAGAAAACTATTTCTCTAGTTTTCCTATGCAGATCCATCTGATCAACTGGATGCACATCTTTAGTCTAAAATTCAAAAGTTGCCCTTTTGTAATCAATGATTACCTTCAGGTATGGCACTTGTGCTTGCAGAAACACCATGTGCATTCTACCCTTCTCAGTGTCGAATGTAGACAACAGTAATGTTGAGCAGTGGATGTTTTCTTCTAGAACTAAGCATGCGTGTTGTTGGTCAGCATCTGATTTTTCTTCTTAATCAAATTGTACTTTTCAAAAATGCTCAATTTTGGTCCTATTTTTCTCGGCTGGCTGGTTGGTGGAGTATCTGTAGGCTTTCTGGGCAACACTTTAGTCGTGATTTTTTTTTTGCTTGTAGTAAGGAGCGACCGATCAACCTACAATGCAGTAGTGGATTGCATTCCCTTTTCACCAGCTGTGTTGAGTGATGGACTGGTTTTTGGCCTCTTGGTATGTAGTTGAAATTCTTCAGATGATACTTCAATGACAGAAGGTGACACATCTTGCCTAGGCCTTTTCTCCTTGGGAGCCTGTGGTGTGGTCGTCTGTGAGACAGTGACCGAGAGCTCCTGTTGTTCTGTCTCAACTAGAGTATTTGGCTCCCACTCTGCCTGGTTGACAAATTTTTCTATCTCAGGCCTGGATGTGTGAACGTATGGGATATTTTTATTTTTTACCCTCATCTCGGAAATTATCTCGCACGGATCATAGTTCCATTCAAAACTAACAAAAAACTTCATCTCTTTCAGCAGTCTGTCTGCTTCCTCCCCAGCGCCTCGGCTATTGCAGATGAAAGATCCAATCTTCCCTTTGATTCTGAGCTACTTCTTCTTCTTCATAGACACAAAATGTATGTTGTCTAAATTTATCATTTGCTTTATATATTCCAGGGAAAAAATCCTCACGGGTAAATACCTGGGCAATTTAGATGGGGCCAACTCGCACCCATACACTCTGATCTCAGTGTGGTTTTGGTACAGGTACCAATCACCAGTCTTTGTAAGGTCCGAGAGATGTAAAATCCTATGAATTTCCTCGTTAATTCTAGGTTTGGGTCTGTCGCTGAGCATACTCACCACTGGGTAGTAGAACTGCTCGATGAACTCCTTGAAACTGAATTTTGTAGAGTTATGTCTGAGCAGCGAAGTCCACACTGTCACTGCCTATGGTCTCCCATCTTTATCCATATTCTGCATTGAAAAGGCAAATTTGTCTTCTTGAAAGAACACAAACAGGTAAGTCAGTATTGAAGAATACCAGAACATGCCTTCTGTGGCGAAGTTGATGAATTGTTCGTGAATGTTGTCTGCCAGGAAGGTACTGTAGTCAAACTGAATAGTGGGTCTCTCATCAGTGGAAAAAATGGATAGAAATCCCAAGATGGGTTCGTCCACCCATTGATTTGAAAAATATCCATGCAAGGCACATAGTGATGTGATAACCTGGTTTCCCTTTACTGAGAACAGGGAGGAAGGATAAAGGGGGTTTGTAGTGGGGAGCTGAGCAGATTGTGGGAGGAAAAGCTCAAAAATCTGAGCTCTTTGTGGGAAAGACAACTTCGAGTAGAGCTCTATGATGATTTCGAGGTTGAAAAGTGAGGGGGACTCGACTCTGGGTATATGCAACATCTAGTCAATGGTTTCTGATGTGATGAGGAAAATAATTTCTTCAGATGAAGACATAATGGCTCTTTGTTCAGGGATATAATGGACCTGGCATTTGAGGGTGAATTCGGGAAAGTGGTGAATCTGAGGGAGCAGATACAGGGGAAGATTCGACTCCCAGAGACCAATCTCATCGCTCTGGTCAAGGAAAATCTCCTTGAGCCATGTCTGCAAGTCTATGAAGTTGAACTCGCATCTGGTGTCTACAATTAAATAGTCTTTGTCGTCCAGGGGGATTCTGTCGAGGTCGAAGGGGGGCGAGAGGAAAGGATTTTCTTCCGCTTTTGTCCTCTTTGATTTTGGCACCATCACTGTAAAAATACCTGCAAATCAAACAGTTTTTAGTGGAGATGATGGTGGCTTGGGATGTTTGACTGAAACATAGAGAAAACGGGAAAAAATGATCTGGTGCGATGGGAAAAGGTATTTTCTAGTGAGACAACACGGTAAGTAATGGAAGAAAGAAGGGAGATGGTGGTTTAGAGTGAACGGATATCCATTGGGTGCGGGGGACAGGTCAGTGGGCTAATGGATAAGTTAGCCATTAATAAATTGCCAACAGGTTGTTTGGAGCGTGAGATGGCAGGTAATAATGAATGACAAATACGACCAGGTAATGTGGCGGGAGCTAATTGGGGAGTGACCCTAGTGAGAGGACTTGTAAAGGGCGGACAAGGGGAGAGGGACTGACAAAGTAATGGGACGTGACCTCTTTGAAAAACATGGATGATGATGTTATGGGGTGACGAGGCATGTCCGAAATGATAGGCGGTGGGAGTCTGAACCAATGAATTGATGCCACGTAGAGGAAAAGGGCCCACCAAAGAATATTCCATTCCGGACCCCCCCCATGTTAAAAATAGATCATTCGGGGGGGGGTCCAAAAAACACCAAGAGCCGTTGATCTACGTGCCTTCTTTTCAACCATTGATCTGTGTGCGATAGTTAACCAGCATTCCGGACCCCCCCCCCCTCCATCAAAGGAAGAACGGTTGGGGTGGTCCGGAATCCAATCTGAGCCGTGGATCTGAGTGCGCACATCTGAGCCATATGTATATGTGCCTTCATTATTTCCGATTCCAGACCCCCCCCCCCACAACTATTAAAGGTTGAATGGTCGGTGGGGTCTAGAAAAACCTGTTGACCGTAGATCTGGGCACCTGGTCTCTGGCCATTCATCTATTTGTTGTGCTTAACTGTGAGCGCGAAGGCATATGTGCTCCGAAAAACTTAGGATAAGTGCACATTGTGGGTTTTTCCCGAGCTTTTCCATGTTTCTATCACCAATGGGTTAGACATCAAACCCTTTAAGCCTCAAGGACATAGTTCAACATTGATCATCGGGATGGTTTTATTGAGACAAAGCCAACTATCATATGTTCTAACCTAATTACCTATGACAATTAGTCCAGATTAAACTGTTGGACTAAAGAATTACTCTATCCTGGGGTTATTTGACCAAGATTAGTCAGTTTGGTCAGATTTATTCACTAACTAACCTAAATCACTTGGCTAAGATTAAACAGTTTAGCCAAGATTATTCACTATTCCTATCAACATCAATTTAAAGAATTTGGCCATGCTTGAAAGGTATGGACCAAATCATGTTATTGCATGGGGCTCTATTGAATTATTGATCGAAGGACTTTTTCCACCCCAATATCTTGAAAATGCACCATATAACTCAACCCATGAACCAATGGATCCAACCTCTAGATTTTTAAACCAAAAAGAAGCATCCACAACCAAAGTTTTGGAAAATAACCTCATGAAAACATCCTCATTCATGATTTCCAAATTGTCAATGATATTTTGAAAAGCTCTCAAATGCTTCTCAGTTGTGATATGATCTTCCCCAATAAAAAGAGGCAGATATTCTAAAAACTTGGGAGGGTAAGGATGAAGAGTAGATGACCACTTTAAGGGTTTACAAATTTTCTCTCTAATTCTAGACTGAACATTAGTGGGTTGAAAGTGAGGTTCAATGGGTCGGTTGCAAGTTTCAGCAGAAAAGATAGAAGGTAATGGATCAGCTCTATTATCTACACGATGACAAGAATGATCAAGTTTAGGATATATGAGTATATGCACATCATCTTTCATAGGTGTTTCATATGAAGGAATAGGTTCAACATCAATAATGCAATAAGAATGAAAAAATTGTTCTTCCAAAGGGGGATATATAAAAGAGGGTTTATGATCGTCGGAGTAAATAAAGAAAATGGTGATTCTCTTGATATGTGAGGGAAAATACAAGAAAGAGATGACAAAAAATAACACAAGTTCCTAAAAGAAACTTATAACTTGATACCTAGAATTCCTATGTCTTCCTTTCATCTTTTTGTCTGAGCTCATTCCTCAGTGGAGTCTTGTAACTTGATTTGAATCACCAGTAGGTTCTTCAAATGTGTGGGGTTGCCAGGTGACAGATGCAATTTGTTCTGTCACTAATGCTTGTTCAGCATCATGCGTTGGTCATATTCTTTGTCGTATAGCCCATGGAAGATATCTTCGTGTTTTCATTCCTCGACAATGGCGCTAGAAATGTTAGCACTAGAAGTCACCTGTAGACTGCTATAAAGGTAATCCTAGTACCCATTTGAATCTTTAAAGTTGGATGAGTGCTTTATATTCATAGATGAATCAAACTGATAAGGTTCAAAAGATCGATTCTAATACATGAGATCTCAAAGACCGTATTCCAACAAAAAGGGCTATCATAATCTCCAACCAACACATATTTTAGAAATATGAATAGAAGAAAATGCAGGAAAAACATCAAGATTAACAGTCAATGTCACATCCGGCTTAATTGACACATTCATATGGTTGAAATTTCATTAATTAGGATCCTTCTAATTAAGAAATAAAGATTTACTTCAAGAAGAAATATTTCACAAAATACATGGTAAATCATTCACTGCATAACTCTACTAACAAAATTGTTGATAAATCCTTTATCAATCAGTATTCAATTAGAGAAAGAAGATAGAGAAAATGGACAAAGAAAGGAGCACAAGCTGATATTTGACTACATAAGAATCCTCCATCCATATATACAGAGTCTAAGAGTTTACAAAATTGTAACAACCTTTTATCCTACCACTCGAACCCCTCCATCATATAACATCTTTTAATATATAGCCTACCCTTCTTCATTTCCTTCTAAAAGTTTGACATCTATATGTTACATATGATTCCCTTCTTCTAGGATTTCGTTGTAAGAGGTTACAATAGAACAAAAAACTAACACCTAAATTATAGGATCATGTCTAAGATGATTATTGCTTACAAGAAAGCACATGCTACATGATCTGAAGATGCTAGATGATGAAACATTTTTCCTTCACATCCACCTGAAACTTTGGAGGAGGTTTATCCTAGTTGACAAGCTGAAAAGTATTGATCTTGAGCTCATTGTGTGGTTTCACAACGACTATGTGACCTTTGCTGCGAAATCTTTGTTTTTTTACCCTTTTGGACTTTGAGGCTTGTTGTTGCTGTGTAGAACATGTATAATAGCAATGCTCCTTCACCAAGAAAAAGAAACACCTCTGGAGAAATTTGCATTTTCTTTTTTGTCAACATAAGCCATGTAACTCCTTGGTAGCTCCATATGCATCAATGTGGATGTTTTAGTATTTGATGGTACTATTATGATTTTTGATCCTAACATAGACGGAATTCCACTCACTGAAGAAACGCTGCAACTATTCTAAGATCCAACTGCTCATAGTAGAGACAATAAAGTCTCAGGGAAAAGATAAAGTGAAGAAAAAGGTGGGCCATGATCTGGTTATATACACAAGAAATCACCAACTCTATCGAGCAAAGTAGAAACCATATGTTCTCCAAATGAATGCTTTAGCTAATCTCCTTAATTAGAAAAGGGGCAACAACAAAATAGGACAAATAATTGCACAAAGCCTTGTGACTGACAACATTCACCACGCAATGCATAAATTGATTGTTCTTGCAACTAATATGCCCACAAGATGCACCATAGGGGAATTTTCATGTAGTGCCCAAGTTTCAATTTTGCAGGTAAAAGAGGGCGAAATTATGGATCAAGAGGGCATTTAATATTTGTTTGAAATCTTAGCAAGAAAAAATGAATAGGGGGGTCGATTTCCTCCCCTTCTCTTAACTCTTAGCATGATAACAAACCCTTTTAGATGGCACAGCTAAGTCAAATTCATTTTACAATTGGAAACTGACTAGTGATGGATGTTATTCAATGGCAGAGATGCATCGAGTTCTCTGATAGTTGAAATTCAACTTCAGATGGATATTCAACTTCCAACTTTAGCAAACGATGCGGCATTTCTGTGGTATTTAAATGTTCCTCCTTTTAATTTGGCATTGGTTGTTTGCAACGCTTTTGTTAGAATTTGAATCTCAACACTTGGCGTATTTATGCATTGTGCAATGCCCTCATGGGCTCCTCCCTTGGTATGGAATTGGCATTGGGATATTTTGTTTACATGAGGATTCTATCCCACATGCGCCATGTAAAAACATTTACATGTCTTCATATATGCAGGCCTTTTGATTGATATTCGACGTGTAGTGCATATATATTGTCTCTTGTGGGCTCCTCTCTTGGCTTAGTGCTTAGTCTTGGGCGTTGGGCTTCGGTGCTATGTGTGTTATGTTGGCGCTTAGCTCATGGATTTGGAGATTGGGCCTCGGACCCAATATGTTTTATAAAACTATGAAAATATCCCTTAGTAATCCCGATAACTCAATGAGTTTATAAAACCATATTTTTGCTCCAATAATAAAAAAATTTACAAAAATTTATAAATGTTTTATGTGCTAACAGGTGGGACTACCTCGGGTATCCTGTACAATTTCCTGTTTGAAGTAATAATAACACTGCGAAGGCTAGACTCATATATAGCATGGCATTTTCATAAATAAGTTCGGCCCAAAAGAACATCACAAACTTCAAGGGGGGCGACATCACATAATACCTCATCTTTGAATGACTTGATGTTGTATAAAAGGCGACATTGTTGGCTAACACGAAGGTCACTTCCTTGGTTTCCCCCTCGAAGAGGCTTACTGTTTGAAATTATCTCTTTTTCAAGGTGTTGAGTACTTTTTCTGAGGTTTTTCTATGCTATATTGATATTTGGTTCTCAACATATAGTATCAGAGCTCAAGGTCTTGGGGTTTCGCAGCTACATCTGAGACACCTTGGAATTTTTGCTATAACGTTTTTTCTACAATGTTGCAAAAGGAATGGCTTGGAGGATATTTAGTAGACGGATCAAGGTACATTGGGTTAAAATTTCAGCTCCTGAGGCCTTATACTTTCGGAGATACAACCTGTACAAGATAGGGTTATGGAATCATCCTGAATTGAGTCATTGCATAATTTTCGCTATAAAAAAATTTATGTAACGTTTAAAACCCTAAAAACCAGAGGCTATTCATCGAAATTAGTAAGGTATCTGTGGAAAACATTTCATCTTCTGGGTCATCTTAAATGTGTAGATACACCTTGTGTAAGACATGGTATCTGACTAGTCCTATTGACTAGTCTCAAGAAGGTGTTATAGGTAAAACAATCATAACTTCTTCCTAGAGTATCCAAATTGAGTGGGACTGGTTTCATTGGATCGTGGATAGTCTTTAGTATTTATGGTACGAGTTTCAGAATTTTATGTCAATTATTTTGTGCGGGGCACGCTATACAAGTGAGATCTCCTGGAAAGGCCAAAAATCGGCAAGTTGTGGGGAAGTTACCATAAATTCCACTTGGCACATCCAATTTTGATCAGACCCGTGGAGTTGCAGAGAATAAATATCAAAGAACTACATAAAATAAATTTTCATACCCAGAAGGGCCGAAACTTGGGAGATACAACAGAAGAAAGATTTGTCTAGCGAAACCACTACAAAATCAATGTTCAAAAGTGATAGTTGGCCAACATGCCACCCAAAAAGGGGAACTTATACACCAAATAAGCCTCCAGACAATCCTACTTGGACTCTTGATGAAGGTGAAGAAATGCATAGGGACATAAATGATTTACAAAATAAGATAGAACAAAAGATGAACTACAAGAGATGGAAGCTAAGTTGGAGGCAAAGATGGATGGTTTAAAAGAGGAGATCATGGAAGTATTGAAAAATTTTGTAACAGAGAAGACACCTGAAAGTGAAAATGCATCCCATGAAATTCATGATG
>ML784448.1:357358-384600 GCA_009831015.1 Picea engelmannii
TTTAAGTGGGGTAAAAGGAGGTTGCCCCCTCGAAGAGGCTTATTATTTGAAATTATCTCTTTTTCAAGGTGTTGAGAACTTTTTTTGAGGTTTTTCTATGCTATATTGATATTTGGTTCTTAACACCTTTACCCACATCTGTGAATAAAAGAGGTTCTCTCCTTCCTCTGGTTCATCAGGTTCACCATGTTGGATCTTGGTGGTAGAAACAGTGGCACTGGGTTTCATGTCAATGATCCATTTTCCTTTTTCTAGTTCTTACTCAGAGTCAGAACCCACATCGGATTCAGAGGCTTTCACCTCATCCACCAATGACTACTTTGAGTGACATTCAACAGTGTTATGCTAAGGGCTCTTATGGAAATCACACCACTTCCTAGTGTCTTTCTTCATCTTCCCATTGTACTTTTTTGTTTGCGGCTTAGATTGGTTATCCTAAGGCTATCCATCCTTTCTCTTCCCTTTGTTCTTCAGGTTTGGGCTTCCCTTGCCCTACTTTTGTTGTGAGGGGTTCCCAGACCCAAACTGTTGCATCTTTTATTTAAGCTTTTGCTCGATTTTGAAAGCATATCGATAGGCCGCGCCCAAGGACGATATGTCTAGAAACTCCATTTCTATCTAGATGTATCTATGCAGACCTCCGCGATGCTTGAGCACCAAATTTCTCTCAGATTATTTGATACCCAACTTGGTAAGAAAGGTGTGGAAGAAATTTATGAACTCTGGCACTATTTGGTCCCTTTCCTGCCGTAGTGTGGTCCATCTTGAATATAGGTCGTCATAACTTCCAATAAGATAGTATTGTTCCTTAATAGAATCTTGAAAAAATCCCATGTGGGTGCGACTGCAAATAATGGAGATTATTTTGTTTCATTTTGCTCACAGAAAGTCTTCAAGGAATCTTTGACATGGGGGATGACCTTAAAGAGTACAAGTGTAATATTTTCTCTATCGGAAAAGTTATGGACAAAAAAATACCCTTCTAGCAAATTTAACCATTTGTCTACAACATCCACATCTATCTAACCTTCAAATATAAGAATATCAAAATTGATTTGTACTTTGAATGGAGCGACACCTCCGCTTGAGGAAAATGCATCGCATGTTGGAAGTCATCGAAGAATTTGCGCAAGATTATCCATCATCTCATTCTTCTGTCACGCAAGTGCTTCCTCGAGAAAGATTTTGAGGAACTCATATCCCATTGTCTTTATTTTTTCCCTCCATGGAAGGTTGCTTGGGCGTACGAGAGAAGTTGTCCTCAAGAGAAATAAGCTGGAGACCCAAATATCTATACCTTGACCTTGTCAGTGACATGCACTAAGAACGGAAAGGAGAAGACTGCTCTGATACTGGTGATCCATATTTAATAATGGAATGAAATGGAATACAAAGGTATTGAATACAAATACACAGAGAGAAGAAAAAATTGTATTTCTATTAATAAAGAGAAAATGTTGAAACTGTAAAAATACAGACTGAAACAAGCTTGCGGGAATAGAGGCAACTTATTCTCTGAGAAGAGATGTGATGGATATGCTCATTCAAAAGAATATGAGTACAATGAGGCTTCCAAGGAATTTTTAGCATCACACATGAGTGAGAAAACCCTAGACATCCAAAAACCTAACCCTAGGAGATGAAGCACCAAATGTCATGTGGGTCCCAATGGGGTAAGTTGGTACATCAAATTCCCAAGGTCATAACGTTTTCATACGATCTCTATTTTAGGTGCACAATAGGCTGTTGGAAAGTTCGATCCGAGGAATACACATGTTTTTGTCACGCTCTAATTAGGTTTACATTGTGACTGTGGCGAGCCCAAAAAATGTTGTTTAGGTCCTCAAAACAACCCCGGAAGTTTAGGACCCGAAAAGCTAGAAAAATAATTGCCAAGATGAAAATTGCATGTGAGCTAGTTGGAATAGGTGGGTGGCCACCGATATCCACTTGGATCAATCCTCCCCTCTTAGGAATCAATGGTCTACATTGCATTGAGTTCCCCCATAAAATGAGGAAATTTCTGTTGAATTTGGCCTTAGGTGAGCCACTTTCCTTGGTGCAGGAACTACCCTACTTTGACAACATGATAAAGTTGAAGATGTTGTTGGCGGGTGCCCTTGACCTGTGCATCTACAATATCATCAGTGGATGCATGTTCCATGTAGTCAGGGTTGAGCTCTATTGGTGTCAACTGTTCTTCTAACTCAGAGGTGTCCAATAATGGTGTAAAGTATTGCCGAAGGAGGTCCACATTTAACACTGGGTGCAAGCGAAGGAAGGGGGGAATGTTGAGCTCAAAAGCATTGTCATCCACAAACTTGGTGATGGATTAAGGTCCATAGTGGAGTGGACGAAGCTTTTGATGGGGCCCTGTAAGGTGTTCTTGCTACAAGTGCAACCAAACTTTATCTCCCACTTGAAACTTGTGTGGAACCCGTTGTTGATCATGGTGCTTCTTGTACTTGGCATTGGACTTCTGTAAAATATCTTGGACATGTTGGCGGATGTGATGGATTTTTTCAATGAACAAGGTGGCTTTGTCGGCTTTAGTTCGAGCATGGTGTTGAGTTGAGAAAAAAGTACAAATATTCTCCTTATTATTATGGTTTATGATATATTCTTGATTGACTTTTTTATTAATTCGAAGTAATTAGGAAAGAAAATGATTAAAAAGTCTTTAGGAAATATTATTGAATGATATGAGATATTTTTTAAACTTTGGTTTGAATTGTTTTGATTTTATTGCAGAAATGGACGATTGTTGTTAACTCAAGAAAGTTAAGAAGATCATGACGATGCATAGGCCATTAAATATTGAAGAAATCAGGCGCAAAATAGTTTAAAAGAAGATTGATTCTTTATCTTGTAATCTTCATAAATAGTAAAAGCAATCCTGAGGATCTCTCGATCCTCGGGAGAGCTTAATTTACTTATTTCATTGTAATATATAATGGATAGTGAACAATAGAGAGATAACCAAGGATTTCAACCAAGCATTCAGATCTCTTAATTGTTGACATTCTGTACAACAATCCATTTCAAATGATTTATCAGTTATGGAATTAATGAAAGATTCAAGTGTTTTGATCATCCCTACGTACTGAGTTTTTAGTAGCAGTATCTTCTGAATACCATGGGCCCAGTCAGAAGGAGTTACTGTCTCGCCTATAATCGTATCAATTATTTTTTAGTTCTGTGATTTGAATTTCCTTGCAACAGTTAATATAAATTCATGAGTGTGTTGATTCTTTTATGAATTGGTTATGTTGTTCCTTTTATCAAATTCGCATTTGTTGTTCCTTTCGTTTAATTCACATTTGTTGTTCCTTCTTAAATATTCAGTAATTCGATGTTCCTTTCCAGTAGGTTAAATAATCATTGAGAGATTAATTCATTAAGTGTTTTCTCATATTAAATTATTGTTTTTTAGATAAATGAATTCAATAAATTGATTGATGCTTTGATTCATGGAGTGTTATTGTTCAGATTACAATTATGTTGAGTGATTTATTAGTTTCAGAGTTTTTAATGAATGAGTGAAGAACTTGATTATTGCAGTAATTGAGATAGACTCAGATTTTCTTGAACTAAATTATCTTCACGATTTAGACCTCTAAGACTATCTGCATAGACTTTGCTAACATTCTTGAAAGAAAAGACGAATCCTCGATTGATAAATTAATGTCAGACTAAGGTTATTTTTAGGACATCTTTAGAGCCCAACATTTTAGCGTTGTTGCCGAGGAGAATGTTAAAGGCAACATAGGTTGCATCTCTGGAGGATGAGGTATTGAAAACGGAAGGTAAGAACCTACATAGGAAAAAAGTAAAATGCTTGTGCCAACACTTACCTTCAGCTGATGCATAGAGGTTATATAGGTGCATATAATTTGTGTCTGTGTGTATGACTAAGAAGAAAGAACTTGAAAAATTAAAACCCCCACCAAAAAATACAAAATCCCAGGGCTCGGTGCCCCCTGGAAGGAGCACTTTCATGGACGAAATCATCTGAAAAGATGAATCTCAAGCCTCGGTTGGACCTCGAAAAGGTTCTACCTGAATCCCTCAAGCAACAAATTCACCAACTGCAGCTCATGCTGAGGTTCATAGCGGAATTGAAGGAACTAAACAAAGTTTCCAAAATATAGATACTCCACTTTTCAGTCCTTTAGACGAGGGAAATTCTTGTAAATTGAAAGAAGGAGAAGGGGAGACCAGTGGAATTGTCGAGGCAAACCCACCACCACTTGAACCTGGATCTCATGTGATCCTAATAGGAGAAGGAATACTTGAAATGCCAGACATAGGAAGCGCGATTAAATCTCCTAAGGGACCAAGTAATCAATCACCTCGAATAGAACGCCCAGACCAAGAAATCCCTGAAGTTTATTGGCACATTTTCGACCAGATGGCACAACAAAATCAACCACGAACCCAGACTTCCACTTTGGAATATCCTATAGTTGATCTGGTTGCTAAATCCCCAATGAAAGCCATTCCACTACAAAATCTTCCAACCTTCAATGGATTGATCTCAGAGGACCCTGACACGTTCTTATTCGAGTCTGATGTCCTGTGTAGAGGCTATGACTATACCTCTGAACCCCATAAACTAAAGTTATTTCCTTCGAATTTGAAAGGAGTAGATTTACGATGGTTTACGGGTTTGGGAGGAGGAACTATAAATTCATGGGATGAAATGAAACACGCCTTCCTTACAAAATATCAAGACTACTATATAATCATGGATTTAAAGGATGAAATCTTTAAAATGACTGCAAGAGAAAATGAAACACTAGAAGAATATGTTGAAATATTTCAATATAACCTGCAGAGATCACCCTACGATACATTACCAGGTGAGGTACTTAAAGCCACTCTAATAAAAGGTATGAAGGATGAATGGGTAGAAACATTGAATTTAATGGCAAAAGGTGATATTTGTCAGGAAACATATGATGACATTGTCCAATTGTGTATCAGGTGTTCATGAGGAAGTACACGAACTAGATTGGGGATACGAGCACCCATTACCAGAAATAGCAACATTACTAGCGGGAGTGTCACCCGAGCAGAAATTGGTAATCTTTTAGAAAATTTTAAAACTGATATTTTGGGTACTCTGACTACACAATTGGATGTTCTACAGGTTAAAAAGAAACAAGCAGAAGAAGAACATTCGTTGGCCATATTTTGTCCACGATGCAGGAGGAAACATGGTTCAAGAGAGTGTCCCTTGGACATGGTTCAAACCTACGCCATCTATGCCAAAGACCATGCTACAAAGAAATGTCCATCACTCCCAAGACTAAAAGTTGTCTTTAAAGAAGCATAATAGGAAACATAACTGGTATATCTGATGTCTCAGCGTCGCCAATGACAGGCTCGTCCCCTAGGTACGCTACAAGATCCTTCTTCTTTCTTTTCTGGACAGTGCAATCAGCAGCATAATTCTGGAAACACATGGCAGGGCCAACCATTTGCTAATCCCACCTGGTAGTCCCAACAATATCCTACTGCACCCTGGCCAAATCAACCAGTTGCTAATTCTACTTGGCCTAACTTGCAATACCCTACCCCATTTTGGCAGAATTCAAATAATAACCCCTATCCGTCACAGTGGACTAGCACAGCTGCCCAAGCCCCCAATTGGACTCAAAATTGGCAGTGCCCCATGGGACTGACCAATCAACCCATGGGAATGGCTCCTCAAGATCAGCCCAATTTACAAGATCCACTTCAGTTACCCCATAATCCTCAACCTCAAATTCACCCTCAACTACCAGTTGAACCCAACCCGAATCCTAACAACCGACTAGTACAACTCGTGCAAATTGTTGAAAATTTAGAAGATGGAACAAACTTTGTCAGGTGCAGCGAACTTCGGTTGAGATCAGGGCATGTAATTTCTCTTGAGGAAAGCAACGTTCATCAAGAAAAGGAGAATGAGAATGATATACAATCAATAATAAAACCATCGACTGTGGTCATAACAGAAGAAACATAACAGGGGGAAGACACAGTGAAGCAACAAAATCTTGATAAAGATGTAACTTCTTCTCCCCCATTTCCCGGGAGGCTAATGATAGAAAAACCAACTGTATATCCTAACTTTGATATCATCGGGGAAATAAAGAATCTATGTGTTAAAATTACACTCCTACAGGCTTTGCAACATATTCCTATTTATGCAAAAACAACTAAAGAATTATGTGGGAAGAAGCCCGTAAGGAAGACTAAGAGTCCATCAACTGTTCATGTGGTAGGAACTTTGTCCGACCTTATTCTAGGTAAGCAGGATCCAGTCAAGTACACAGACCCAGGGAATCCCGTGGTAACGATTTAGATACAAGGTTTTTTTTTTCAAATACACTGGTGGATTTGGGGGCATCCATCAATATTCTGACCACCGAGACATGTAATGTCCTGGGGATGACCTCCTTCGAAACTACTTCAACTATGTTGGAACTAGCTGATAGATCAATGGTTAAACCAGTCAGCACCTTACATGACATAGCAATTTCGGTCGACTCCTAGGAATACCCAGCTGATTTTCTAGTTATCAACCCAAGAAGTAGACTCAATGGACACCCATTGATATTGGGACGACCGTGCAGGCTAGCAATGACAGATGCATAAATAGGATGTCACACAGGCAACATGAAAATTTCCATGGGAAGTTCTATAAAGAACCTTATCCTGTATCCTCCAGCTAAACCAAGTCTTCTTGTCATACATCAACAGTTGCAACCTCCTAGATATTTAGAAGAAAACCTATGATCTCCTCTCACATTAGAAGAAGCTCTTGGGCTCAAAAATCAACTAGAAGATGATGTGATCAACAGCTTCATTAACAACCCAACTGTCATAAGCAGCCTGAAATTTCAAATTCTAAAAGTTGTCCTAGATAATGAAGCACAAGGAGATCCTTTAGAAGAATTGATGGAGCAACAGATTCCCACTACTATTGTCCACAACAACATTATAGTTGAAATCGCACCAGAAAGATTTCTGAATATTAATGCCAATTTGAATGAGCAACAACAACAAAAATTGGTTCAGATCCTTTCTAAATATCAATAGGATTTTGCTTGGGAGTATCTCGACATGAAGGGAATTGATCCCCAACTCTATACACATCATATCTATATTGAAAAATATGCCCGACACATCCGACAGCCCCAACGAATATTGAATCCTCATCTCAGGGATGTTGCTAAGGAAGAATTACAGAAACTGTTGGATGTATATTTCATCTGTCCTATTTAAGACAGTCGGTGGGTCTCTCCACTAGTAATCATCCCTAAGAAGAATGGGAAGTGGAAAATTTGTGTAGACTACAAAGAAATCAATAAAGCTACCCAGAAGGACCACTTTCCCTTACCTTTTATTGATCAAGTCCTTGACACTTTAGCAGGGAAACAATTTTTCTCTTTCCTAGATGGCTTTAGCAGTTATAATCAGATTCAGATTGCTCCGGAAGACCAGGATAAAACTACATTCACATGTCCCTGGGGTACCTTCGCATATCGAGTATTTCCCTTTGGGTTATGTAATGTTACAACTACGTTCCAAAGAGCTATTTTAAGCATATTTTCTGATTTGATTAATGAAGGACTTGAAGTTTACATGGACGATTTCACCCCTTATGGTACTGACTTTGATCAAGATTTAAGCAATTTGGAGAAGGTACTGGAACGATGCATTGCTACCAGGCTATGTTTGAGTCACGAGAAATGTTATATGATGATTACTAAAGGTGTGGTGCTAGGACACTATGTTTCTGCAGATGGAATCAAGGTAGATCCAACAAAAATAGAGGTAATCCTTAATTTTCCTACACCTTGTACACAAATCGAGGTACGCAGTTTTCTTAGTTGTGAAGGATATTATCGCAGATTCATAGAAATTTTTTCAAGAATAGCTGCACCTTTACATGCTTTAACTGGTAATGTGGAATTTTAGTGGTCTGATAAGTGTGATGTTGCATTTGGAGAGCTCAAAAGGTTGGTTTCAATAGCACCGATGCTGAGAGGACCAAACTGCAAATTACCATTTCACATCTATTCAGAGGCATCAAATATTGCCATAGGCGTTGTCCTTGGACATGAAGAAGACAAGAAACCTTACGCTATTTATTTTATTAGCAAAAATATTACTCCTGCCGAATTAAATTACACAGTAACATAAAAAGAATTTTTAGCCGTTGTACATGCTATTAATAAATTTTGCCACTATATAACAAGCTATCCAGTTATTTTGTATACTGATCATTCTGCTATCAAATATTTAGCTAACAAACCAATTACTAATGGATGTGTTACTCGGTGGTTGTTGCTATTGCAGGAATTCAACATCATCATTAAGGATCAGTCTGGAAGAGAGAATTTTGTTGCAAATTTCTTGTCTCGTGTACCCAAAACATATAACTCTTTGACAGTTGAAGACCAATTTCCAGATGAACACTTGTTCGTTGTCACTATTAAGACGCCTTGGTTCACTGATGTGGTGAATTATCTGGCAGCTGGGAAACTATGAACACACCTGTCATCAAGAGAAAGGAAATTAATCGTTCAGCGTAGTGCACTGTTCACCTGGATTGGTGGATATCTTTTCCACACAGGGTTTGATCTTCAGATTCAAACATGTGTCAGAGATGATGAAATTTACGATGTCTTGAAGGCGAGTCACGATGAGCCCTGTGGCAGACACTTTTTAGACCACAGAACTGGGCATACGGTTTTACATATGGGCTACTATTGGCCCTCAATATTCAAAGATGCAAAGAAATATGTCCAGGCCTGTGGCAACTGTCAGAGGATGGGTCGACCATGCCAAGCTGATGAAATTCCCCTACAAGCACAAGTGGTGGCGGAACCTTTCGAGAGATAGGCATTGGATTTTGTTTGCTCCTTTAACCCAAAATCAAACCAGAAAGCTTATATACTAGTTGCAACAGACTATATGACCAAGTGGGTAGAAGTAGTAGCCTTGCCAAACGCAACTGAGGAAGAAGTCATTAAGTTTCTCTTTGAATTATTTGTATGCTATGGATTACCTAGGGAAGTAATCACTAACGAAGGGTCGCAATTTACAGCACATAAAATCTCGGCCACTCTGTGCAATTATCACATTAAACATAGAATTACCTCCCCATACCACCCACAGGCAAACAAACAAGTGGAAAGTACTAATAAAGTCTTGGAGGCAATCTTGACAAAAAAAGTTTCGACAAACCGTCAAAATTGGGCAGCCGAGCTTCCAAATGCCTTATGGGCCTATCACACAACATGACGTAACACTAATGGCTACTCTCCTTATCACCTAGTTTGTGGAAAAGAACCTATCTTTCCAATTGAATTTGAGATCAAGACTCTAAGAATGGCCCAGGAAATTGGACTGGATCTTACGAAAGCACATACACAACGCTTACAATAGCTCAATGAATTAGATGAAGCACACTTGTTTTCCATTCATTGCACAGTTGTTATTCAACAATAGAGAGCCAGTTGGCATGACAAGCATATCAAGAAGAAATCCTTCCAGAAAGGTGATTCGACGCTTCTCTATGATTCCAGATTTCAGGATTTTCCTGGGAAATTTGCTGACAAGGTGGATGGGGCCATATGAAATCAATGAAGTTCATGATAATGGCACTGTCACTTTACTTACCATCTACTAGTCTGGTTCTCCTTTTCTGGTAAATGGACATTGGCTACGACTCTACCATCATCTGCCTTCAAAAGAATCCTTTTGCCAAGAAGTAAGTAATGATCCTATTGTTCAGATTTTAGCTTGATGGGAAGGTAACCTAGCAGCTTCAGCTCCATAAAATTGTTTCTTTTATCAACACTATACATATTGTATATAGTTTTGTTTAAAGATTTGATTGAGTTTTTAGGTTTTTACTCTCTAGGAAAGTCACTATAAAGAGCTTGGGAGAATAAAAAATAGAAAAGATGATTGTAATGAATATAATTAGCATTCTTTTCTGTTCCTTATTCGAACTTCAAATTTCTCCTGTCTCACTTTGAAAAATTCATCGAATATAAACCTTGTTTTATACAGGGGATGAATATGTCATGTTCCGCAACAAAAAGTCGGGCGACTGCACTAAAAGAATGTGCAGCTATAGTAAATAGAAAGTGAATGCATGGCACTGTAAACCATCCAATATACTGCGGTCATTGAATAAACTTACCCTTAAAATTAAATGAATTTAGTTGATGACTAATCAATCCTAGATTCGCTAATTTGAACATCATCGTTTCTGTTCATTTTGAACATAACAACTGTCATTCCCTTTGTCGCGATTGTTGTTCCCTTTGCAGGTAGTATCGTTCATTTGAACGTAACAACTATTGTTCCCTTTGTTGTGGTTGTTGTTCCCTTTGTGGGTAGTGTCATTCATTTGAACGTAACAAATGTCGTTCCCTTTGTTGTGATTTCTGCTCCTTTTTTTTTGGGTAGTGTTGTTCATTCAAAAGAAACAACTATTGTTCCTTTTTGTGGTTGTTCCTGTTGTTGATCCTTTCCTTTGAAAGTAACAATTTTTCACCAACAACATGTCCTTCTGATATGTTTAACCACTCCTTTGGGTACGAACTTCACTAACTAATTTTCAACAACATTACTTCTAATCATCACGGTAACGATCTATCATTTTCTTTTTGAGGAATATCTAGCATACCTTATCAAATTGTTCATGGATTGATTTTTCCAAATTATCTTAATATTGTTCATAATCCTTAACCACCATAATTCATTTCTTTCCCCTATATATATACATATACTTGAATGATAATTTTCCTTCACATCATAACAAGGAGTCTAAGGCACATTTTTACTTGGAATTCTTACACTTCTTACGCCATCCCACACTCTTAAGGAGTAGGTGAGCCTCCCTTAATAAAGCCTAAAAAAAAGGGAAATAATAATCAAATAAATAAATATAAATAAAGAAAATAACCTTCTCCCAAAAAGGATAGGGGTTCTCATCATGAGCCAACCTACCACGATCATAAGAGATTAACATAAGTGACATTCCCACTATGGCTACTACACTAGGGAAATTGCCTTTGGCATTTAGCATCAAAGGACAAGAGGTCTCATCACGAGCTGGCTTGTTCACTTAGGTTACGATCTAGTGAGTGGCATTTTCGTTATCTAGCTACCAAACCAAGATAGTGGCCTTTCTGGGAAAAGATGATTCAAACTATTTATTGAGGATATTGGTTCATCTATGGGTTAAAAGGAAACCTTGTCGAGGCTATGGACGCCTGCTGGTAGGAGTGGCTCTACCTATGGTATGGAAGTTTATTTTTTATACGTTAAGTTTTTTGTTTTTGTTCCTAGACTTCCTTTCTTAAAAAAAGAGGCTATCATTCTGGTTATATTCAACACAAGGGAAAGTAACAAAGTTATGACATGTGGAATATTTATAAAACAGGAATAAATTTAGACTAATCGAAATATTCTTCCTTAAACATATTTGAATATTGGTATTTGAATTTGTAATTTCCACAAAAAGGTGTGATTATTGTCCATGCTTAACATTAAAGTGCTTTGAAAGTTATTAACGGTCATTCCCCCAACGACAATAGCGTAATAATTATCCCTCACTTGACTAACCACCATCATTACACTCACACATATCGACGGTAGAGTTTGAAATTTTCAATTATCAGGGGGTGGATATTCTGCACGTTTATCGATAGATCATAATGATTACAATTAATGGGAAAATTCGTATTTCTATATACATTTGTTGTTTTGTAATTTTTACCATTTTCAGTAATATTTTCTCATAGGCTAGTCTAAACAAGTTTGTAGTTGGGAACGATAAATGTTCTGACTTGTTTACAGAAGACATGGGTGGCCAAAGAATCCTTCGTGAGCCCACATTACTGCAAGTAACTGACCAAGCAAGGGAAATTCTACACCGTCTGGGGTGGACAAAATACTTCAACAAATTACAGGGATTCGACATAAATTTTGCGCTAGCATTTTTACAAAACTTACAGAGGGGAGTCTTAGTAATTCGAGGCATACAGATTCTAGTTACTGATGCAATTATAGCTTAGGTAACAGGCCTCTCAAACAAAGGAACACAGTGGACCGGGAAATAAACAATACTCAAGGAGGCTGTGGAGTCCTTCGCGGAACCAGGAGAAGAATTCGACAAAAAGGGGAAAGGACTCAACCCCACTTCTCTACAACGAGCCACAGAGGGAGATATCAAGCATTATAAAGAGATATATCACATGTGATGGGAGATACGACATGGTGAGATCGTGCCACCTCAAACAACTGGTAGTACTAAAACAAAGTTTAGTGATAAATTTACCATTCTTTTTGAATACCATGCTGCATGAAGTCGCCAGAAGGACCCAGAAGGCCAAAGACCCCTCCAATGTAATTAGTCACCACGGGTTAGTAAAATTGATAGTAAACAGGGCCTTAAACCCTACACATATAACTTGGGAAGACTTAATTGAGCCCGATAGGCCCCTACAAATTGAGCAACCTGAAGTCCACCATGAAATTCCCCCACATGGAATTGAGGCAGCCCAGACAGAAGGAGATAATTCCCAAATTGAAATTCCAGTACCCTAAGCTAAAATGGAAGAAGACCTCATTCGGTTGGTAGAAAATCACAGAATCTAAGCAGGAACATCAAAGAAGAAGAGACAGAGAACAATTTATGTTCCTGAAACCTCCACTGTAAAAAGAAGAAAGGGTAAATAAACAACACAACCTGAAAGCACTCAGGAAAATATACAAATAGAAAAACCATCACATGACATCCATGCAAAATAGTAGGATGATTTCTTCAGAAGTTATGAAGAAGAGATGGCCCAAGTATTCAGAAATTTAGGGATATCACTCACTAAAAATACAGACAGGCCTGGAGAACCCCAAGCTCCAACTTCTTCACATTCAAACCCTGTTTTGGATCTTCTTGATATGGAGATGCCATCTCCTGAAGGAACATAATAGACAGAACCCCAGTTCAATGAGAACAATCCTTTAGAACAACCAGAGCACCTAGAAGACACAGGGAAGCAGTTACCATTTGATCAAGGAGGGTAAGACCTTGAAATTCCCCATAGACAGGAAGAAATGGCAGAAAAAGGCAATAATAGAATTAGAAAATTAAAACATGAAAACAAGATATTGAGGAAAAGGGTTAAGAAAATAAAAGTATTAAAACAAAAAGTTGGTAGATTGAAAGAAATAATTAGACAACTTAGGGAGCAGTTGGAACAGGATGAAAAAGCCCATAAGAAGAATAAATCTAAGAGGGCTAGAGTACAGGGAAGAAATCCACTTCCCAGAAGGACAATTCACACCAATTTTGTTGGAACACAAAAATAATTGCATGCTCCTTTAGCATCAGTTGAAATAGAAACGCAGACAAAGGTTCCAGCAACAAAAGAAACATTTGTTCAGACTGAAGGACTATTTCCTACAAATTTTCATGCTCCTTTAGAAACAATTGAAAAAGAAACCCAAACAAATGCTCCAGCAACATAAGAGACAAGTGTTCATACTGAAGAAGCATTTCATTCCCATGAACATGATGCCATTATTAGCAGGTTGGAAGAAGAACTGTTACAATCCCAACAAACCCTAACTCAATGCAGAAGTGAAATGGTAACAGTGTCAGAACATCAGAAAGTTGTCAGACAACTTCAATCCATGTCAGCAACAGAGAATGAAACCTTTGTCGAGCTTAGCAGAGCTAAAGAAAAGGTCAAGAAAGTATAGGGCCAGCTAGATGGAGCTTTGGAGAAAATCAAAGAAATTTTCTCGGTTTATTTTGATATAGTAGCTTGGAGGGCCCCTTCTACTAATTATACCTTATTTCTCTTAGAATGTTATCTGTTGCTGAGACTAAAAGCTATTAGAGCAGGCATGCCTTTTGAGTTTACCACTGTTTCTATTTTGTTTCATGGTTTAAAGAACAAGAGGATGGAGTACAATGCTTTATGTGTGAACTATACCTTCACAACTTCATCCTAGGAGAAAACAGAAAAGAGAACACCAATCCTTTCACTAGTAACATACAGTTTCAGGCATTCTTGTCTTTTGCCAAAAACCAAACCAGATGGGCTAAAGCACATAAGGTTTTCATGAAAAGAGAGAATGGACTAGACCTATGGATCAGTGGGGAACCCCCTAAATCCTTGGATACCATTATGCAGCACAGAACATTAATGAAGAGAGAAAAGGTTGTGGAATATTTAGCTCCCATCCATAGGCATGTTGTACAATAAGGTCTACAATATTTCAGAGAGATTAAAGAAGAATCTCTTTTCGTTGCCAAATTAAGATGGAATGTCTCTTCAAGTGAAGTTAAGAACAGGGAACCATTTGGTTTTAGAAATTTTCACACAACTACCTTCAGGTTAGAGAGGTATGCCAGAGTGATCATGGAAGAAGGGCCTTCCTGGATTAGATGTAGGTATAGTCCTCCCATTATTCGGTATCCTTCAGAGGGTTATTAGAGTAATTATGAAATTCGTAAGAAGGAGGAAGATGCTACTTTTGAAGAGCTTAAAGGTAAGCACGGGTTCCGAAGACCTAGGGAAAAGACCTCTCTACCCTTCAGTATCACTGCTTCACATACAAACTCTCTTGTTGCATGAGGACATGCAAAACAGTAAGCTGGGGGGTATGTTGAGTTGAGAAAAAGGTACAAATATTCTCCTTATTAATATGGTTTATGATATATTCTTGATTGAATTTTCTATTAATTCGAAGTAATTAGGAAAGAAAATGATTAAAAATTCTTTAGGAAATATTATTGAATGATATTAGATATTTTCTGAACTTTGGTTTGAATTTTTTTGATTTTATTGCAGAAATGGACGATTGTTGTTAACTCAAGACAGTTAAGAAGATCATGCAGATACATAGGCCATTAAAGATCGAAGAAATCAGGCGCAAAATAGTTTAAAAGAAGATTGACTCTTTATCTTGTAATCTTCATAAATACTAAAAGCAATCCCGAGGATCTCTCGATCCTCATGATAGCTTAATTTACTTATTTCATTGTAATATATAAAGGATAGTGAACAATAGAGAGATAACCAAGGATTTCAACCAAGCATTCGGATCTCTTAATTGTTGACATTCTATACAACAATCCATTGTAAATGATTTATCATTTATGGAATTAATGAAAGCTTCAAGTGTTTTGATCATCCCTGCGTACTGAGTTTTTAGTAGCAGTATATTCTGAAGACGGTGGGCCCAGTCGGAGGGAGTTACTGCCTCACCTGTAATCGTACAATTTTGTTTTAGTTATGAAATTTGAATTTCCTTGCAACAGTTAAGATAAATTCATGAGTGTGTTGATTCTTTTATGAATTGGTTATGTTGTTCATTTGCAAAGAATATATGTTTCATTTGAAGATTGTCGATTGTTGTTCCATTTCCAATTGTTGTTAGTTTATCGCTTGTGGATTCCTTTCATTTTCGCATATGTTGTTCCTTTTATCAAATTCACATTTGTTGTTCCTTTCGTTTAATTTGCATTTGTTGTTCCTTCTTAAATATTCAATAATTCATTGTTCCTTTCCAGTAGGTTAAATAATCATTGAGAGATTGATTCATTAAGTGTTTTCTCAGATTAAATTACTATTTTTTAGATAAATGAATTCAATAAATTGATTGATGCTTTGATTCATGGTATGTTATTGTTCAGATTACAATTATGTTGAGTGAGTTATTAGTTTCAGAGTTTTTAATGAATGCGTGAAGAACTTGATTATTGCAGTAATTGAGATAGACTTAGATTTTCTTTAATGAATTATCTACATGATTTAGACCTCTAAGACTATCTGCATAGACTTTTTTGACATTCTTGAAAGAAAAGACAAATCCTCGGTTGATAAATTAATGTCATACTAAGGTTGTTTTTAGGACATATTTAGAGCCCAACACATGGGATGATTCTTCCTTGGTGGACACAAGGGGTAGTGAAACATCCATGGGACTCAATGGATGAAATCCCAACCCCACCTGAAAGGGGCTATGGCCAATTCAGCTCTGTATGGATCTATTGTAACTGTGTTGAACATAGGGAACACTCTCATCCCATGTGTTTGGATGTTTGGAATTGTACATGCACAAGATATTCATGATCATCATGTTGGTGACCTAGGTTTGGCCATCCGTCTGGGGGTGTAAGGCAGTGGATTTGGTGAGCTTTGTGTCCAACAGTGACTAGAGGCCCGACCAAAATGTGCTGAGGAACCGACTGTCCCAATCTAAGATGATGGTTTGTGGTATTCCAAAATGTCCCCACACTTGTTCGAAGAAGAGCCTGGAAATGGCCTCCATTGTGATGCTCTTCTTGCATGCGGCCAGAATCACCATCTTGGAAAAGTGGTCAACAACCACAAAAACACAATCATTTCCCCACTTTGTTGATAGAAGGCTTGACATGTAGTCCATCGAAATGGATTCCCAGGGCCTCTCGAGAGTAGGCAGAGGGGTGTACATGCCTTGTTTCTTAATGGCTCACTTGGAAATGGCGTAGGCAATGCATGACTTGATATACTTGTTGACATCTTATCGAAATTTCAGCCAATAGAATTATTGTTGCAGGACTACCACTGTATTTTCTATGCCGAAGTGTGCTACCACTCGACTATAGTGAGCTTCCCAAATTATATTGGCTTGCTTGCTTGATGGGATGAAAAGATGGCCCAGATGGCACAACAACCCATCCTGAAGATAGAAATCAGTGACATTCGTGTTTGCACCCAGCATATGGTAGGTAGTGGTGAAGTCAGAATCTTCCTCGTAGATTTGGGGACATTTGGAGGTCTTATGGCCACAAGATTTTAGCACCATGGTGAGTGTTGCAACTGTAGGTCAATCGAGGCAATCAACGACATGGTTGGTGCTTTTTGTATTATACATGATGTTGAGATGGAACTGTTGCAAATTTGTGGACCACTTCTGATGGTGGTCATTCTGCAATTTGCCTTGTGTCTGCATCAACTGCAGAGGCTTATGATCAGTGTGGATGACTATCTCCTTCTCGAGAATGTAATGCCTCCACTGGTGGTGGGCTTGCACAATGGAGTACATTTCTTTGTCATAAGTAGGGTACTTATGAACAAAATATGATAATGTATCACTGTGATAGGCCACGGGATGTCCATGTTGAGTGAGAATGATGCCCACAACATTGTTTGAAGCATATGTCTCTGTCTCAAAGAGATGATGTAGGTCGAGTAATGAGAGCACTGAGGCTGAGCACAAGCGCTGCTTCAAATCATCGAATGCATTTTGTTGCAACAATCCCCACAAAAACTTCTCCTTACCACCACCCCTAGTCACTTGCCTAAGGGACCATGCAATATGGGAGAATCCCAACACGAACCTGTGATAGAAGTTGGCAAGGCCTAAGAATATTCGAAGCTCAATGAGTGTGCTTAGGGCTAGTTGGTCAAAATGACCTAGATCTTGGCTGGATCCACATGCACCCCATGCTCATCAACAATGTAGCCTAGGTATTGGAATTTGTCCATGCCGAAGAAACATTTTTCCTAATTTGCATATACCTTGTGCTGTCACAGAGTGTGTAGAACCTATTGAATATGCTGCAAGTGTTTCGCTCAAATTTTGTTGAATATGAGGATGTCATCCAAAACACCACCACAAAAGAATTTTTGAAAGGCTGCAAGATATATTCCATCATCCTCATGAAAGTTACTAGGGAATTCGTCAAGTGAAAGGGCATGACAAGCCATTCAAAAATACTTTCTTTCAACTTGAAGGCAATCTTCTATACATCAGTCTGCTCTATTGGGAATTGGTGGTAGTCGGACTTCAGATCAATCTTACTGAAGTATTTGGCCACCTTGAGCTGGTCAAGGAGATCACTGATTCGGGGGATTGGGTATCGGTTCCTGACTGTGATTTTATTTAGGGCCCGGTAATCAATGCAGAGTCACCAGTTCCCATCTTTCTTCTACACAAGCATGATTGGGCTTCCACAAGGTAATGAGCTTGGTTGGATGTACTCTTTCTTTAGTAGCTATTGGATATGGTGCTTGATTTCCTCATTTTATAATAGAGAGTGGCGATAGACTAGCCCACTGGGTAGCGGTGCATCGAGGGTCAGATCTATTGAATGCTTGACCTGACAATGCATATGTACCCCAGTGGGTGCAGAGAAGATGTCCTTGTATTATTCCATGACCTTATCCACTTGCTTCTATTGTGTGGAGAAACATGTCATGGAGGCCATGGATGTGGTTGTGACCTTCCTTTCACTTTGAGCATGAATCATGAAGAAGACAAACTTTCCAGTCTGAAAGATGAAATTCCATCATTTATTAGCAGAGATCAAGGAAATTTTAGTAGGTGGGACTACCTTGGGTATCATGTATAATTTCCTATCCAAAGTAATAATAACACTACAAGGCCTAGACTCATATACATCATGATGTTTCCATAAATAAGTTTGGCCCAAAATAACATCACAAACTTCAAGGGGGGAGACATCACACAGTACTTCATCTTTGAACGGCTTGATGCCATAGGCTAGGTGAGACTGATGGATGAAACAGAGCTCGCTTCCTTAGCAAAGCCATCCGATGGTGTACAATTATGGGTGCAATGTTTTCGGCAAGGCCAATCGCTTGACAAACTCCACTGAGATGAGGATTTTCTAGATATCGCTATCAATGATGAAGTGCAACGGAGTACCCATTACCCACAACTGTGAATGAAAGAGGCGCTCACCTTCCTTTGGTTCATCAGGTTCACCAGGATGGATCTCGGTGGTAGAAACATTGGCACTGGGTTCTACATCAATGATCCGTTTTCCTTTTTTTTGTTCTGAATCAAAGTCGGAACCCACATTGAATTCAGAGGATTTCACCTCATCCACCAATGACTGCTTTGAGTGGCATTCAGAAATGTTATTTCAGGGGCCTCTTATGGAACTCACACCACTTCCTAGTGTATTTCTTCATCTTCCCACTTTCCTTCTGTGTTTGTGTCTTAGAATGGTTGTCCCGAGGTTGTCCATCCTTGCTCTACCTGTTGTTCTATAGGTTGGGGCTTCCCTTTCCTTGCTTATGTTGTGAGGGGTTCCCAGACCCAAATTGACGCATCTTTTGTTTAAGCTTCTGCTCGATTTTGACAACCTATCGATAGGCCATGCCCAAGGATGAGATGTCTAGAAGTCCATTTTTGTCTGGATGTAGCTATAGAGACCATTGTGGTACTTGAGCACCATATGTCACTTAAATTCTTTGATACCCATCTTGGTGTACAAGGTGTAGAAGACATTTGTGAACTCTCACACTATTTGGTCTCTTTCCTGCCGCAATGTGGTCCATCTTGTATATAGGTTGTTATAACTTCCAACAGAGTAGTATTGTTCCTTAATAACATCCCTAAAAGAATCCCAGGTGGGTGCGATTGCAAATAATGGAGATTCTTTTGTTTCCTTTTGAGCACATAAAGTCTTCCACTAATCCTTGACATGGGGGACGGCCTTAAGGAGCGCAAATGTAATATTTTCTCTATCATAAAAGTTATGGATAGAAAAATACCCTTCTAGCAGATTTAACCATTTTCCTACAGGATCAACATCTATCTGACCTTCAAATATAGGAATATCAAAATTGATTTGTACCTTGAAGAGGGTGGCACCTCTGCTTGAGGAAGATGTGTCGCATGTTGGTAGTCGTCGAAGGATTTACACAAAATTATCCATCATCTCGTTCCTCTGTAATGGTAGGGCTTCCTCGAGAAACATTTTGAAAGGATCTCCTGTCCCATCATATTTGTTTTCTCCCACCATGGAAGGTTACTTGGGCGCGCGAGAGAAGTTATCCTCAAGAGAAACAAGCTCAAGACCCAACTCTCTATACCCTGACCTCGTCGGGGACATGCACTAAGAAAGATAAGGAGAAGAGCGCTCTGATACCACTAGTATGGATTTAATAATGGAATGAAATGAAATACAAAGGTATAACAAAGAAATACACAAAGAGACAATAAAACTAAATTTCTATTAATAAAGAGAAAATGTTGAAACTATAAAAATACAGACTAAAACAAGCTTATGGGAATGGAGGCAGCTTATATCTGAGAAGAGATGTGATGGCTACGCTTGTTCATAAGAAGATGAGTACAATTAGGCCCAAGGCCTTTTTAGCATCACACATGAGAGAGAAAACCCTAGACATCCAAAAAACTAACCCTAGGAGATGAAGCACCAAAAGTCATGTGTGCCACGATGAGGTAAGTTGGTACATCAACTTCTCGGGGTTATAAATTTTGCATACGATCTCTGTTTTATGCGCACGATAGCCTGTTAGAAAGGTCTATCTGAGGAATACACATGTTTCTATCACACTCTAACTTGATTTATAGTGTGACTGGGGTGATCCCAAAAAACATTTTTTAAGACCCGAAAAGCTAGGAAAATAACTGCCAAGATGAAAACTACATGTGAGCCAATTTGAATAGGTGGGTGGCCACTGATATCCACTTGGATCATATAGTGATTCACTTTTATGATTGAAGTGAAATACACTCTACAATGGATGCATGAACTTTTTTTAAAAATGTAACAAAAAAGAGACTTGAACTCAAGACCTCTTACTTAATAAGGCAACTTATAACCAAGTGAGATAGTGTAAAACATATTGTATTATTTAGAAGGAGGATTGTTGTTGTTGTTGTTAATGGCCTTGGAGAGCATATTGTTGTTGTTGTTGTTAATGGCCTATGTTTGACAACACGGGTATTCCAACAGAGGATGAACACCTTCAGTAACCACTCACACAACCAGATAAAAGATTAACACATTGATATTTTGACATGGTAAAACCCCTATGGGAAAACATCCATGCAACCAGCCAACATGGCCACTTGGAGCAATTTATTAATGTGAAAGAAAAAGATTACAGAGATATTTCCAAGAGATTTTATTACAATCGATCATCATAAAATGACCCTTCATGCTATTTAAATAGATATCATGGACCAATTATATGCTAAGCCACTGATCAATGTAGTTTTTAAGATCTAGGAGAATATGAACTGTCAGATCACTCTATGTTGGGAACATATCGTGAACATCAAATTTCCTAAAATGCATAGTAATGCATACTAAATTAACACACTAAGAATTTTTTTTTTTACCCAACAACACATTAGACCAAGTAGACCTTAACTAAAACCTAAGTGTCTAAATATCCTAACACTTTTATCCTTGTTCCATTTATTTGAGAAGAGTTCTTCAAAATTTTCCCATGTAGAGTGGAATATAGTATCTTCATCAAGGCTATTCCACCACTTATAAGCTCCCCCCAAAAACCCAAGAGATGCCCCAAAAGTACCAAAACCTCTATTATTTACCATCAACCATTCTTCAAGATTGATTTCATTTTTATCTTCATATCCACTAAAGGTAGGTATTGCCATTGATTCTTAATTGAGATATAACCCAAAACTCAACTTACAACGTCAATATATAAGGAATAATTATATCAAATGGTTATAATCCTTGTTCTAATATAATAATTTATGTTTTATCTTTCCAATGGCCTTCGAATCAGCTCAATTGGACATTCCAATCAACAGTTATGATAGTTTTAAGTGAACATACCTTTGAATCACTGATTTGGAGTCTGTCCTCCTGGCCGACCTTCCTTCTGATGTATTTCTTAAATTTCATCCCCTATGAGTCTGAAATTCCATCCTATAGTACTATGATATTTCCTCTATGCAATGATAGGTCTGACCAAAATTGGATCTGCCAATTGAAAGTTTGGGTAACTTTCCCAAACATTTCTGATTTTTGGTCTTTCTAGGAGAAAAACATTTTACAGAATTCCACGCACCCAATATTTGATATCTGATTTTGAAACTTGCACAAAAAATACTACGTGTTTTACTCTTTCCAATGCAATTGGTCTCACAGAATTTGGATCTTCCATGAAGACGTTATGATTGTTTTACCCAGAACACTTGTTTGAGACTAGTTGTTGGACCAATAAAAAACCCTAACTTCCATAGGGCGTATCTCCGAAAGTGCAATGACCCAGAAGATGAAATTTGTATCACAAGTACCTTGATATGTCTTTTAACCAGCCTCCAAGTTTCACTTTGTGAAGTGGCCCCTAAAAATAGTTATAGTGAAAATTCCTAGATGACTTTATTGATGAAGAAAAACCCTAAGATCAGTGCTCTGATACCAAATGTAATGATCCAAATGCTTAAATTATTATAACATAACAAAAGTACACACCATGTACAAAATTTTAGCATGGAGCAAAACTCCAAGATAGATACGTTACACAATAACTCCTTAAAGAATAGGATAATCTCCTCCACATAACCAAATACATTCATAAATCACAATTCTCCTGCCTACAATAATGAATACACTATCTTTATATATACCTATTCACACTTGCACATGAGGCCCCTTTAATACTAGGCTGACCATATTACATATATATGTATACATTACATGTACATTTAGGCCCATATATGCCCCCCCTTGGGGTCATATCACATACATTTATCCCTATATCTGCCCCCCTTGGGTCATAACAGCCTCCAAAGGCCATGCGTCATCTCTTCATGTGCTAGGGTGTTAAGTAATGCATCTCCATCCTCCAAAAATGCATCTGGATCACCCTGGATTAATCAATCCCACCAAAATCCTAGCCTCCGTGTGACGTCTAGGGCACAGTGATGACATCCTAGGCCTCCAAAGGCCAACGTTCTGGTGCAAGGGGTCAAGATATCATCCTCAAAGGTTGTCCAAGTGCCTCCAAAAGAAACACTCATCATCCCTCATGCACAATGTCTTCAGGGTCCTCTGCCCAACCTGTGAGTATAGCTTCCATCAAAGGGGTTTCCATCCCCAAATGAAGGTGAAATGGTACTGCAAGTCTCTCCATGATTTTGCTTCACCTAACAAGGCCCTACAAGGACAAACAAGTACATCCTCCCAAATTCCACAAGTCACTTGAATCATGGTCAGTAAGCCACATTTAATACAAGAAACATCCAAACAAGTATGTTAGGTTCTCCTTTTAAAGTTAAACAAATGCTCAAAGATCTTATAAACTTTTCCAAATTTAAGCATGGGAGGGGTGTGATGGTGTCCTATTGGGTAAGCCATTCCCCAAGTCAAGGAGTGTTTCCCAAGGAAACCCCTCTCTAGGTCATGTGATGAATGTGAGGTGGATGGGGGAAAGTACTTTTGGGCATGAGGTTCATGGCATATCAAGGACTCATATTGTCTCATTTATGGGTGCCTTTATGGAGGGTGTGTTGCATCCTTTGTCTTCAATGCAACCTTTTTCCAGCCCTTGCCATTTAATTTATTAGAATTTGAACAATGGGTACTATGATGCATGGAAAGAAAATAATACCGCAATGGCCCTTGAAGCTAGAGATACATCGAGTGCCATATACATGGAAAGAGAGGGACACCACATAAATTCACCTCCTCAAGAAGCATAACCTTTATTTATGTGAATAAGGTCCTTGATTTTTTTATGGAGAGGTGTTTCACTTCTCTCAAGACCCTAGGGCGAGCATCTAGAAGGATAATTTGTTGGCTTTTAACTTTTGCCAACTACAACACCTCTGGGCCTTTAGCCCCTTCTTCCCATGAAATGAGGTACAAGTCCTTCTTGGGGTCAGTGAGCCCACAAACACAATAGATAAGGACACAAAGGGGAAGAAGTATTAAAAGTTGCAAGTATGAGTAGGGATGGTACGATGACCCTTCAAGGAGACCCCCTAGTAGCAATCCCATTCTCAAGGGTGACCAACTTACTAGGAAACCAAGACACCCACAAAGGTGAAATAAGGAAAATAATATAAATTCCAAGAAAACGTTCCACAATCAAGGAAATCCCTTCAACAACCTATCCAAATGCTTCAAATATTAAAGTAACACTTACCATGAGACCAGACTTGTTACCTTAGGAGGGAAAACCCGCTTCCCTCTGGGAGCCATGTTGATGTAGTAGACACTGCTATGTTGTTGGTATCATGTGATGGAGGGGAGGGTCTCTGTTTGCTTAATTTGGACATTGTGGTCATTAGCGCTTTACACTCCATGTCTGCAACCTGGCGGCCTCAAGATATCATCTCCTTTTTTATCCCTAGCATGGGGGGATAACAATCCCAAAATTTGGAGACACCCCATAGTCTAGTTGATAAGGAAAAGCAAGACCCCTCTAGGATTGGTAGCGTTACAGACATTTGTAGGTGTGTTGAGCACCCCAATAAATGAAAATCTCCTCTTAAGTTGGATAGTGAAGACTCTATGGTATATGAGTTAGATGTTGGTTCTCTTAAGAGAGGTATCCCTACTATCTTTAAATATTACAACAACTAGAAGCTTTCAACCTTCACCCAATCTCATTCTAATGCTACCCTTTCTAAGGTGGAAATATTGGAGGATGAAGTTTAGGCTGCTATCAAGGGGAAGAAAATTGTGGACCCTCGGGCCTCCTATCTTTGAATTTCCCATGGATAATCCTATGAACACAAGAGACAGGTGCACTCTTTTTAGGGACACCGTAGAGATGATGTGGTCTCTTTGCTCGTTTGTTTCCTATTACCTTGATGCTTAGAAGCATTTTTAGGAACTAGTCACAAAGCTTTTGGCATATCTAGAGAGAACCGTCACTCCACTCTCTGAGGAACTACTCTGAGAATTTATGTTACAAAAATCGGCGATAAATCGGCCAAAATTGGCAAAAATCGCGAGTTTTAGGGAAAAACATTTTTTTTCTCAAAAAAATCGCGGAAAACATCGGGCGATTTTTTGGGAAAAAATCACGATTTTTTCTAAAAAATCGAGAAAAAATCGTGGGTCAATGGAAAAAATTGCCTGTGAAAAAAAGGTCGCGTGTTTAAGGGTCTGTGAGGGGGTTTTTTGGTTTTATTTGTGCATTTATCCAAGGAGGAGAGACAATCCATTCAACCATCCAAGGAAGAGTTTGCCATTGGGATTTTGTGGATTCAAGGGTCAGATTTGTGGATTTGGCATTGGAATTTTTAGTCCATTTCACAAGTTTTGCATTTGGAGGTAAGTAAATAGTTTGCCCATTATTTCTCATTTTTCCACCATAGATTTTGATCAGTTTTCAGTGGCAATGAATTTTAGATCTTTAAAATAGATTTTTGATGGATCAAAAACCATTTGTTTCCATTGTTATGCGATTTTCTTTCTTGCCATGTATGCCCAAAAACATTTTTGGGATGTTCTTTCCCTAGGTCGATGTAAATTAGTTTAAAAAATTGTGTGTCTATTTCGGGTTCAAAACCAAGTTTGAATGCTAGATACATAATCAATTTATCTTTTATTTTTAAATTTTCATTTTTTCATCAATAACACATGCTAAAAAACGATTTTTTTTTCCCTAGGTTCATATTTTTCCATATTAAAGATGCCAAAGCCATTGGATCCATTATGGGAGCATGGTGAGCCTGATCCTCCAAGGAATCGACAACATCTCTCATGCAAGCTATGTGGGAAAGTAATGCACGGTGGGGTATACCAGCTATGAGGTGGATATTTGTCCCATTTCAAGCCCAGAACTTGTTGCGAAGGCCACAAAAGAAATTGAAGAGTATTCAGAAAACAAAAAGTACACAGAAGCCAAGAAAAACGAAATGGATTCAAGATCCAAGTAAAGGGAAAGCACACACACTCATGGGGCAATGGGAGTGGATTCTAGTGAGATCCACTCTTCATAGTCTGTAATGCCTACAACAACATCATCATATTTTATGCCAAGAACCACACCCAATGCACAACTATCTATCAAGTCCATGTTGAAAAGAAAAGAGAAAGAAGAAGTGGATAAACTTGTGGGTAGATGCCTTCTATGGAGTGATATTCCATTCAATTTTGCTAGGAACCCATTCTATGTGTCCATGTTTGAGGTTGCTAGTATTGTTGGTCCGGGGTATAATCCCCCCACTTATGAGGAGTTGAGAGGGCCCATCCTTCAAAATGAAAAGGCTGACTGCACTCAGAGGTTGCAGGAGCTTCGAGATTCATGGTAGTTCAAAAGATGCACGGTGATGTCAGATGGTGGACTGATGGGAAGGGTAGGACCCTTCTCAATTTCTTGGTTCATTGTCCAAGGGGGACAATGTTTTTGAAATATGTGGATGCATCTGCACATGTCAAGGATGCGGCATTACTTTGTGACTTGCTGGATGGGTTCATCTAAGAGATAGGTCCGCAACATGTTGTCCAAGTCATAACGGACAATGCTGAAAATTATGTAGCTGCTGGTAGGATGCTTATGTCCAGGTATCCTACACTGTTTTGGACTCCTTGTCCCGCTCATTGCCTTGACTTGATGTTAGAGCATATGGGAAATCTTGATTGGATCAAGGAGGCCATTGATTTAGCGAGGAGCATCACAAAATTCATATACAATCATGCTTCTGTACTTAGCTTGACAAGACAATTCATAGGTGACAAAGAGTTGGTGCATCCTTCCATCACACGCTTTGCCACTAGTTTTATTTCTCTTCAGTCTCTTTTGAATTCTAGGTGGGAATTGTAGACAATGTTCCTTTCACCTGAGTGGCGTGCTTTATCATTTAGCAGTAAACCAGAGGGACAAGCCATTATGAGGCTAGTTGCATACCAAGAGAGTTTTTGGGATGCAGTGAATGAGGTGTGCACCATTAGTGAACCTTTGGTAAATGTTCTTCGCTTCGTCGATGGGGACAAGCCCGCAATGGGCTACCTATATGAGGCCATGGATAGGGCCAAAGAGTCCATTCATTCTTATTATGTGGACAAGAGGGATCAAGGGCATGAGAGAAAAGAAATGATATGGATGGTGATTGATGACCGATGGAACAACACACTCCATCGCCCCATTCATGCTGCAGGGTTATACCTCATCCCTGCATTCTCTTACAGCTATGGCTTCAGGTTTGATTCAGAGGTTATGTCTGGCTTCTTTGATTGTGTCCAGAGGATGGTGCCAAGTGCAGCTGACCGATTAGAGATTTCCTACGAGTTGGAACTCTATAATAGGTCCATTGGCTTATTTGGGTTTGAGATGGCCATAAATGACAAGAAGAACATAATGCCAAGTAAGTTTCACCTTGTTTTAACTTTTAACTTTTAAGTTTCAAAATTCATTTTTCAAATTTCAATTTGTCTTCTCTTATGTTTCAACTTTCTCTAATTC
>ML784448.1:391757-415552 GCA_009831015.1 Picea engelmannii
TATATATATATATATATATATATATATATATGCTCATTATTTAACTCTTATTTGTTTTATTTGTAGTTACATGTATGGAGATTTTTTCATTGGGCATTCCAAATCTTAGCCTTGTAACTATGATTTCTATTATTATCCTGTCAATTATTTGCAGTTTATTTTGTTCATAATTAGATTTTTTATTTACAATATAGTTATTTTTTGAAAATCCTCTCAACTCAGGGATTTGATAGCTAAACTCTGTGGAAGTATACATACCCTACCTTATTTGGATTTGAACTTGTGATCTTTTTAGGAGAAAACGCATGTTCTTAATCATTGACTAATAATGAAGAACATATAACATATCACATGTAACTCGTCTCCACCTAAAAATTTATACCCAACCTCTTATGTAAAAAGTCTAATAATGTATAATCAATTTGCTGCACACTAGTAATACTTCCATCATTTCCATTTCTATTTCCAGCGTTTTCCTGCTCAGGAAATAATGACAGCCTAGTTCTTTCAACATTATTTGTTGAATATTTTGAGAGACTAATGATGACTTGTCACTCAGATAAACTGTAATTATTAAAATTGGGCCAAGTAATGAATACTGCAGGTAATATGCGTACGACCACCCTTATGCGTCTCACATTGAATTGCCATGGTACATTATTGACTTTTTTTCTTCGAGATCTTCCAAAATATTTTAATACACTAGTTATATTGTCAAAGACATTTTGTTTCACCTTTGTATCTTTTGTCGACTTTTGAATACCCAATAATGATGTAGCTTCTTTTAACTTTCTTGACTTTATTAGACAGATTCATCTTTGAAAAAAGTATTATAAATATTCTTGGTTCGATATCTTATATAATGCTTAGCTTCTTTCTTCCCAAATTTGTCAGTATCAACATTTTCCAATATTCCGTCATCAATGTTGATAGATTCTCCTGCATATTTCAATTTAAATTTTATATTAAAAAACAAAACCCGAACATAAATTCACTAAACTATATACAAGTGCTCATCTTGTATTATCTAAATTTATGTACATACCTGTTATCACATGAAGTTGTCATGGGTCAAAGTTTCTCCTTCGATTTTAATTTTCCATCCATTAGTCTTTTTAAGTTTCTTTTTTATTTTCTCCTTATGGTTTTCTTAGGTTAACTCAAATAAATGAAAGGTTGGACCTTGGCTCACATATTTGACCCACACCTATGGCTTATACCCTTGGTTCATCATATGATTTGACAGTTATCACTATCATCCCCATGACACCACAAGCCTGACATGTCACTACCTACATTAATACGCTTGAACTTCTCCACTCTGTCCCTTTACCCATTAGGGAGTCAAATCAAATCCCTGCTAGTACACTACCAACTCACTAGTAGTTTTCGTAGTGCATATTTTGTACACCCTCCCTCTTTATCATCATTGCAATTATAAAGCTGATGTCATTTCATTTCATTGTTTTCAGCATCCATGTTTTCAAAAGGAATAAACATGATTTGGTCATTAAGGCTTTCTAACTATTTATCAAAGTTTGAATTTTGCTCATAGCTCGGTGCTGCAGAAACTCCTAGTCCAGATAGCGCTACGGATTATGCTACAGACCAGCTGATCAAGGTGAATTGAAGATTAGGATGGTTGCAATCAACTTCATGCTTTCTGAAGATCATCTACAGTCAAGCTACGATGTCCAGGTACTCTTTGAGCCATCCGAGCTCTGTTGAAGATCATCTAAGTTTCTGCTTAACTTTTCGTAGCACCTGGCGCTGCAATTTTTGGTCTCCTCCACCTACTAGCCCCTTTACCTCTGCTATCACAAAATTATTAGCCATCTTCATATTGTCAACCTCCTCCACTGAAATTGAATAATCTTTGCTACCAGAGCTATTGTGCCTATTTATTTCTTGGCCCTTGTTGTCTACGCTACGCTACAGAAACCGCTACAAAATTGCGCTACAGATCCCCTGTTCCAACACTGCAAAGTGTATGTCAACCCAGTGTCATCATCTCTACTCACATTTCGAGCATCATCTCTTTTCCTTCACGGTGTCATTTTATATTTTCATTTCAAAGTCTATTTACAGTGAAGAGTTTAGGAGTCTTTTCTTTTAAAATGATGATGACCCTACATGGTGGTTTAATGTTAGCCTAAAACCTTGACAGTGTTGCCTCCTTGCATATATTTTCTATGAAGGGATTTTCTTCCTTTTCTAAGTCATCAAATTTTTCTCTCATTAATTCAGAATTCAATTGAAGGAAAACCATGAAAGCCTAAATAAGGACCACCATTCAAAACCTAAAGACTTATGTTCTTGCTTGGCTTCCCATACCTCTCACAACATTGTAGTTTTGGTCTCCTATTTCTATCAATGGATACACCTCAACAGAAGAAGTCTCACAAGGGTGGGAGTGTAGTCAGGACTGAGCCTTCTGATATGCTCTTGTTTGATGTTGAACCTATGATCATGGAGGTCTTCCAAAGGGTTGACTGCCTAACTTTCTATCAGAATATGCAGAGGGGAACCCCTGAGGTAGCTAGGGAATTTTCTTTAAACTTTGATGGCACTAAGACCAAGGTAGGAACCCTTGAGCTGGAAGTATCTAAGGCCACCATTGCAACAACCAATGAGATACCCAACACTGGTGAAAGGTGGTTCAAATATATGACTCTTAATGCAGCCTTTTCTAAAGATTTCCTCAAACCAGAACATCAGGGAGATAATTTGTCTAAGGGAGTGCCTAGGAGCCACTTGGTTGAGGGTTTTGGCAAAATGTTGAAAGTCATCCAGAGGTGTTTTACCTGTGAGGGTAGATTCAATATGATATACTAGTATCACATTAGGCTTTTGCTACACTTCATTGGAAAGTACTTAATGAACAACCGTTTCTATGTATTTAGGATTATGGGAAAAATGGTCGATAGGGTCCAAGCCAAGTCCAAGGCTGCGGACACCAGTGTTTTCCACTCAAGGATGATCAGGATGCTTGTAATGGAGGAATTGAAGAAAATAAACATTACTTGGGAGAAATTCATTACCTCTGCTAATCTGCAACTAGATGTAGCCCCTACTCCTCAATACAGGGTGCAGAGCCCTTTGCCAGCTGGTAGTGCTACCCAAACAGAAATAAGAAAAAAGATAAAGGGAAAACACATTGCCAAAGATAAAGAGGTTCCTAAAGAAGTTGAATAAGAATAAAGGGAAGCCCATCACTCCCCATAAAGGGAGCTTTCACCTCAGCCTGCACCTGAACTAGAGGAAGTTCCTTCAGCCAAAAATACAACCAAAAAGGGGAGAACGTTACACTTTCCTTCACCTACTGCAATAGTTGAGACTAGATCTAGTAGTCCCTTCACCGGATCTTCATCCCATAAGGAAGATGATGAAGTAGGAGTCATAACCAAAGCTCCTGTCCAAAAGAAAGATAAGGGTAAAGGTGACATTGTTGGGAAGCCTATTGAAGTCATGACCAAAGCTCTTGTTCAAAAGAAATATAAGGGTAAAGGTGAAACTATTGAGAAGCCTGTTGAAGTCATAAACATCACCACTCCCCCTGATAACCCCACCTTCAAGAGATTGATCAGATAACAAAGAGATGCAAGAAAAATAAATTTCCCACTTGAAGGGAGCAGGATTGGATGAGAGGAGAAAGATGAGTGAGCTCATGGATATGTATAAGGAAACTCTTGAGCTAGCTCGGTTCACAGCAAGAAGATTTATGCCCCAGCATAGACATCTTAGAAACTTGTACAGGAATAACAGAGACTTGCAGTACCAAATCAAAAAACTTAAAGATGAGTTGCATCCCTTCAAGGATGATCTAGCCCAGAGAAATCTCAATGTACTAGCACAAGCTACAACAAGGAGAAGTGTTGTTGCAACAAGGAAAAGTGTCAGATTAAGGACATGAAGTGGAGAGGCTAGAAAACCCCATTTTTTATGATGATCAACTTTTGCATTTTGAATTTTTTAGGGAAGTGTCATAATTATACCTAATGGAGGCATCTACAGGATTTTATTCCTTCTGCTAATATTTTTTTGGTTTTTGGGCTCAAATTACATGACATAGAAAATTACAGAGCATTTCATAGCGCTGATGCTACAGAATCATCCACACAGACAAAATTACAGATTCACTAGGGAAGGCACTGTGGAATCACCTATCCAGACACAAAGTGGAAGTTTGCTACAGAATTTGCTGCAGAATAGTTTACATAGGCGTCGCTACGAAATCTGCTACTGAATGCGCTGCGGAATCTGCTGTAGAACAGTTTACATAGGCGGGCGCTACAAAATCTTCTACCGAATGCGCTACAAAAACTGTTACGAATTGGCTGATGCAGTCAACATTTTTGGATTCATTGTTCTTTCTAGCTTTAATGGATTTGGAGGGAATCAACAGTCACCAAGTGGTAGATGGAGGTCAACACAAATGCTTGGAGGACAGATGGCACTGATTGAGATGTGCCCAAGAAAGAACAAATTATGTCATGATTATCTTGTTAGAGTTGTTTCCAACATGCTCCATGTTTCTAGCAATCTATTAGCTCCACTTGTACAGATGTTAGACTAGCAGTTTTTAGTGGGAGAATCCTAAGTTAGAGAGTCCAGCTCACACTTTAGGATGTTTCTTACTATTTAAACTATATATACAACAGGAGAATGTTATTTAGAGGTTTGAATGGTTGATCAAAGACTCCCTATTGTAATGTTTTGATAAGACATGGCCATACTCTAGTTTATGTATGAGATCTGAGATATTTTGATTAATAGAAGTCATCCTCTTTTCATCATCTTGCTTCTTCTTACTCTGATTGCTCATTATTGAATGATTCTTATGAGATGTTATAGTTTTTTTATAATGTATGTTTGATTATGATGCTGTTGTAGATGTTATAAGTGTTTTAAATTTTAGTTCAAGAGGTTCTTGTGACTGAGCTTTTTCTTCACCTAACTGCTAGAAGGCCTAATGCTTATAGCATACCTATTTATCTTCCTCACCAAGTCGTCTATCTACTCACATTTATCTTTAAATCACTGACTAAAGTTAACCAAAACCCCATTTACTTATGCATACTAGCCTAGATTTTCTGTGTTGGAACATTCCTATGCTAAGTTTTGTCCATTTGACATTTTATCATAATTCTACATGTACAAACCGATTTGATGGGTGTTGGGCTTATCCTATTGCAATTTGAGGGTGACTCTCAGTGCTAACAATACCTATAGGCTATTCGACTTATGTTTCAATTTCGGTTTCAACGACTTCATCGACGTTATGAGACAAATCTATTTATTTTTTTGGAAAAACATCAAATCAGAATTACAATCAATTATATTAAACAATAATTTAAATTTAAGTTCTATACTTTTAATATAGAAAATATGTGCATGCATACCTGGTTGGATGACTTCTTGTTGAAAAGCTCTATTTACATCATCATCGTTTCGTTCTTCAATATTTGCACGTTCTCGTTTATTTCTCTAATAATATTCTTTCGTTTGTTTGTTATGGTAAGTTTCGTCTCGAGTGCGATCAAATTTTCTCTTGTGCAAACTTTTGTTTCCATGAGTATAGTTATCTGTAAAAGTTTTTTAAAAAATCAACATTTCAGAATAGTCTCAGAAAAACTTCATTGTCACAAAAATTATTAAAAAAAAATATCAATAACTTTATGTTCAACAAAGGCTTCACCTTGAAAAAATGTTCAACAAATACTTCACTTTTAAAAAAATGTTCAACAAAGCCTTCACCTTGAAAAAATGTTCAACAAAGCCTTCACTTTGAAAAAATGTTCAACAAAGCCTTCACCTTGAAAAAATGTTCAACATTTAACCTTCAATATATAAATTATTATTCTAATAAAAACTTGAACTTCAAAAAAATAAACATTTTTTTTGCATTCAAAACATCAACTACCTTGTTCAAAAAAGCGAAAAAGATTATTCAAAACTTTGCTTAGGTGCTCTACAAAACCATAAAACAAGCGAGTGAATAGTGTTAAATTGGTTCGACCGAAAGTGTATTTATAAGATTTGGCGCCAAGTGAAACGAAATGACGTGTCTCTTCATTGTTTCCAGCAGATGAAATTCTCTCACCCACCTTTCGGCCGAAAAATAATTGTTTCGGTCGAAAATTTAGGAAATCATTTATTTTTTACGGATTCCGTTAGAATTACATATTTCGGTCGAAAACCAGCGAATGAGACTGTTTGCAGGAACCTGATAATTCCCTCTAGATTACATGAACTTTGGAGGTTGCAGACTCCTGCAAATACTCATAATTTAGTTTCGAAATTGATACCAGCATTTGCAAAATTGAATCTACTTTCGATGGATATAATTTGTTTTCATTTTCATTATTTTTATTTAATTTTATTTAATTTTATAAAAAAAATCACTGCATAATATTTTCAGGTGACATTATGATTCAGTGAAATGAAATATCCGTATCTCTAAAAATACAAAGTGAAAAATTTAGAAAAATTTATATTCAGAATCCTTAAACTGTTCTTTTCAAAAGAGTATTTTTAAATTTTACTTTTAAGTAAAAATTAAGATAGATACATGGTGGGGGAAAATATGTGTTTAGAATATGCAATGTTTTCAACTTGGTCAACTTCAAAAAATTCTAGAAATTATAATATTCATCCGTTAGATTCAAAATTATAGTCATAATAAAATAGAGTCTTTGTAGATTGTTGCAGTATATTTCGCTTGTCAAAAACAAAAGTTTAATAATAGATACATTGTTGGGGGGGGAAATAACCCATTATCATTCCTTTCATGTTTAAGGAACATACTGTTAAACAATTTCCAAATTGACATATCAAATCTCAATAAAAATAATTTGAAAAATAGTCAGTGGAAAGCTAACAAAATTCTTCACAAGTTTTGTTTTTACTGTAAAGTGAAATTCTAAATTAGAAAACAAAAAATTGTATACCAGAAGTTGAAGAACTTGTAAAAATATATTTTTTTTCTCATAAAACAAGCAAAATAGACACTCATCTTCATGTTATGTTTATCTAATACACCAGTTATATTTGATAAACATATAATAACATAAGTTGTGGTGCATATCAATTGAAGTCCATTTAGAAATTTTGTTGAAGTACACTTGTGAGTCATAAGCTTTAAAATATTATATTGTATCCTCTCTTATTAGTCAATGCCAAAGGTCATGACTATAGCATTCCATTCATCATTGACTATCCATTAGTTTGCCTTTGACTACAAATATTTTTCTTGCTATTCAATGTTGTACATATGTTTAACAAAATAATTATTTTTTCATAATATTTAAATTAATTTTATCACACATCTGTTTGACTGACCAATTCGATGTTTTTTGTCCCAATGCAATTTTTTTCAAACATAGATGGCCTAAGTTTGGGGTTTTAATATTATATAACTATGACATGATCTTATATAACTATGACATCTATTCATTGATGTCATTAAATTCATGTCACTAGTCTATAAAAATAGATTTGATTTGATATGTGTATCTAATATAAAATTTTCTATATAAAAATAAAAAGGAAATACCAAATTTACACATAAATAAAAAATACTATAAATGTGATATTTACAAAAAAAAAATATTAGTCCAATATAAATATAAATATCTTAACAATAATMAAAATTGTACMTTTTCATGTAGTTTATTTAGGGTGATTGGGAGGAATATTTCCTCTTAATCAAGCTCAATACCAACTTATTCAGGTACATTATATTTCTAAATGGATTTAACTTTATAAATTTCTCAAAATCCTTTGGTAAATGTTTTAAATCCTTACTTTAATTCTTACAAGACAACAGATCGAGTACTTGTAAAGAATTCGGTGATCCAAAATCCTCTGGAAGCCGCCTCAAGTTATCACTATGATCCATTCTCAATTCTCTTAATTTTTTAAGTTTTGCAATCAATCTTGGTAGTTCCTCTATGGATGTGCAATATGAAAGAGTTGGCTCTCTTAACTCATGTAGCATCTCTCCCAACTCTTCAGGAAAAAATTTCAAGTTATAACTATGATCAATTTTCAATACTCTTAAATATTGAAGTTTTGCAGTCGATATTGGTAGTTCCTCTATGGATGTGCAACATGAAAGAGTTAGTTCTCGTAAGTCATGTAGCATCTCTCCCAACTCTTCAGGCAATTTTTCCAATCCTGCAAACATGATTAATCTAAGTATCTGTAAATTCTGGAGTTGTTGAAGATCATTAGAAGAGATTTCAAAAACATCTGAATGTCCCTCTCCCCATAATTCCATGTGCTTTAGATTGGAAGGCATCTGCAAATAATCAAATCATTATAACTTTTAGAATTATAAGGCATCCTTTGCTAGGATTAAAAAATTTCAGGAAAATTGAGTGAATGAACATATGACATAGAGTTGCCTTCCTAAATTCGAATCACGGGTCTGTAGTTCAACTATCTCAATTCCTTTACCTGAGATATATTAAATGGTAGATGGGGAACTTTTCCTTGGAAAAACACCAGCTTCTCAAATCTCTTATCACATTTTCCCTTCACTTTTAAATTTCCAAGTCGAAGAATTTTCAATGAATTAGACATTGAGTCTAATTTATTGCAAGTATATCAGACGAATTTTCATATACATCAAACCAGAGACCTTTGATTCCTGGGATGTCCTACATATATAATTGAATTAGTGATAATAATCAAGATGGAATTAATGATAATAATCAAGATAGAGATTGTATGAAACAATTCACTGCATTCATTTACCAATATCTAGTACCTTTTCTAAAAACTCTTCAAATTGACTCATATTTTCATTGGTGAAGTTGAATCTAGTCTCCTCTGCCCTTTTTCTACCGATCATCAAAATAAGATCATGTACTCTTACATCCATGTATTTGCCTTTAAAAACCAGTGCTCTTTTTTCTAACATATCCAATTCAGACTCTCCCAGAATATCTCCCACACAATCCCAATTATCTCCTTTGAAAAAGATGCAGATGTCAGGAAATGGTTCTTTTCACCTTTCAAGAAGACGATCGCAGGCAAAGACATAGTGCTCTATATCATCGAATGCTTGACCCTTCAAATGTTTTTTGTCTTCCATCACTATACGAACAGCTTTTTGTTTGTCCTCTTCAGACCTTATAATTCCTGTAACCACTGTCAAAAGCTTTGGGATTCCACTGCATATCTCTATTATTTGGTTCAGTTGGCTAGAAGCTAATTCACCTTACTTCATTTCCTTCTTTAAAAGAACCATCGCTTCTGAACTGGGAAGGACATTCATAGCATAGTCTTTGGTTTCCATTCTGCACACCCTACACATACTTTTGTTCTTGGAAGTGATAAGCACCCTCACGTTTTTTGCCATCAGCATATCCTCCTGAGCCTCCATCTTCACCTTCAAGTTCTAGTTCTTCTTACGCTGAGCATTCTCATCATTCTCATCAGTCTAACCATAAAGTTTATTTTAAGAAACCAATATTAAAGCTTGATGTAAAATTTGTTTTACCTATGTTTAATGAAGATGTTAATCCTGACAAGATAGATAATTGGATCCGACAGGTTGAAGTATATTTCCGTGTTCAACATATTGATGAAGAGAAAGTTAAGGTGCAACTGGCTTCTCTTTGATTGGAATGTACCGCTCTTGTATGGTGGGAGATAAATCTTCAAGACATAAGTAAGTGTGGTAATCTTCTTTCCTCATGGTCAGAATTTAAATCAGATATAAGGAAACAATTCTATCCATTAGGGTATTTACATAAAGCAATGATGGAATGGTAAACTTTAAGGCAAAGTAAAGGTCAAGCTGTACAAAGTTTCACAGAAGAATTTAGGAAGAAAGCTCTTGCATTGAACATTCCTTTGGATTCTTATGAATCGTTAATGAAGTATATATGTGCACTTCACAGTTATATTTATCATACTTTTCTATTGTTTAACCCCACTAGTCTTGATGAAGTTTGTGTGCAAGCCACTCACCTTGAGAACACGGGAAAGCATGTTCAAGAAGATCCCACGAAGAAACCTTCCAATCTCCCACATAAAACTTTTAAGAAGTTTAAAAGGAAGGAAAAAAAATACTACTACAGTAACGAGATAAGGAGGAAAGCCATCTTGTACTCATTGCAAGAAAAGTGGTCACGATGAAGAACACTATTGGAAACTGCATCTAGAGAAGAGATCGAAACAGTTCGGTGGAAAGAGTAAGACAAAAATCGTTGCTACAGTGCAACAAGATCTTGGTTATGATTCAAGAGATGAAGGAAAGATCATATCGGTTGGAGTACAAGGTAAAGATTCTCTTCATGCTAGTTCAAATTCCAATATTGAATCTCATGATGATGAAAGAAAGAGGAACGAATTATTTCACATAAGAGTTGTATCTAACCACACTAATATAGATACATTATTTGACCCGGGTTCCCAAGTAAACTTAATATCTGAAGAACTTGTCAAGAAGATGGGTCTTGTAACAAAATCACATCCAAAGCCTTATCCTCTTGGTTGGCCATGTGATAAATTAAAACTTGATGTCACCAAACAATGTAGGATTAGATTTGCTATTGCTTCAAAGTTGATTGATGAAGTGGATTTGGATGTTGTACCGCTTGATATATGTGGCATAGTGTTGGGAAGTCCTTATCTTTATGATAGAAAAGCAATCTTCTTTTTTCATGAGAACAAATACCACCTTACTAAAGGGGGAGTGGAATATATGGTTAGAGCTCACAGCATGAGGGTAAATACAACACTTGTCAGTGCAGATCAAATGAAAAGACTCATAACCACTAATAATATTTATGTACTCATGGTCGTCAAAGAGAAAGATGTCGGGACATCCGATGCTTTCCAAGGATGTGATCTATCTCATAAAAATGAATTAATTGATATTGTTTCTAAGTATGATGATATTTTTCAGGAACCAGATGGGGGAAATCCAACATGAGATACATCTTCAACAAGATTCTCCAATTCCTAATGTGGGCATGTACATGATGTTAGTTGTGGAGATGAAAGAGATCAAGACACAGGTACATGGCTTATTGGATCAAGGGGTCATCAAGCTCATTTCATCTCCTTTTGGTTCTCCGACCGTGATGGTGCCAAATAAAGATGGCACATGGCAAATGTGTGTCGATTATCGGGCCTTAAATAAAATCACGGTGACAAATCGATACCCTCTTTCTCGTATAGATGATTTACTTGATCAGTTGAAGAATGTTGTTTATTTCACTATGTTGGATTTGCACCGTGGTTATCATCAAATCATAGTCCCAGAACAAGATGCATGGAAGACTGCCTTTAAAACCAAACAAGGATTGTTTGAGTGGTTAGTTATGCCATTTTGGATTTGTAATGCTCTGACAACTTTCATGCGTGTGATGAATGAGGTATTCAGGCCTTTCTTAGATGAATTTGTGATTGTGTATTTATACGACATTCTTATTTTTAGCAGGACTTGGGATGAACATGTAAGGCATGTAAAGTAGGTATTGGATACTTTGCAAAGGGAAAAGTTCTGTGTAAAAATGTCTAAATGTGAATTTGGCAAGACTGCACTTTTATACTTAGGTCATATCATGGGAGGAAGACAAAAAATTGATGTAATTATAAAATGGCCTAAGCCAAACAGTGTGACCAAGATCCATAGCTTCTTGGGTGCAGTCCAATATTGGAGGAGATTCATTCCCAACTTATCCTTTATAACGACTCCTTTGCATTCCTTAACCAGTGTGAAGAACATTTTTCAGTGGGAAGGAAAGAAACAAAAATCTTTAGACACATTGAAGGAGAAGATCAGTACCACACTAGTATTAACACTGTTGAATTTTCAACAACCTTTTGAGATCGAGACAGATGCTAGCGGATACGCTATAGGTGCAGTATTGATGCAATATCGTAAGCCTATTTGTTACCACTTTGAGACTTTTAACCAAGTTGTTGTTAACTATCCTACATATGATAAAGAGTTGTATGCATTAGTTCAAAGCATAAAGAAATGGAAGCACTACTTGTTAGGGAAGGAAACAATCATACATACAGATCGCCAGCCCTTACAATATCTCCAAGCATAGACCAAGCTGCAACAATATCGACACTACAGATGGATGGGTTTTCTATAACAATTTCATTTGGTAATCAAGTACAATAAGGGTACAAGTAACAAGGTAGCTGATATGCTTTCTAGACCTCCTATTGCTGCTTCTATTATTTTGAAGAATACTTATTTATCTCATGATATCTATGTAGAACAATATGCCATCGATGAATATTTTAAAGAAGTATATGAGAAGCAAAACCATGGTGCATAGTTAGAGAACTATTATCTGCAGGGAAAATTACTCTATCATCTTGGAAAGCTATGTATCCCTACAAGTGAACGAGTCCATGTAATATGAGAAGCTCATACTTCTCTTGTGTCTGGGCATTTTGGGGTAGGAAAAACTATGGCTCATTTGCAGAGGTTTTTTTATTGGCCTCAAATGAAAGCAATTATAACTAAATATGTAAAGGGGTGTGTGATGTGTTCTACTTGTAAGCCCACTAATAGAAAACTGGGTCTATACTCACCACTTCATGTTCCATCCCATCCATGGGAAAGCATTTCCATGGATTTTGTAGGGGGTTTACCAATGACCAAAGGGGGTCATGACTATTTGTATGTTGTAGTGGATAGGTTCAACAAGATGTGTATCTTGACGCCATGTAAAAAGCAGATCACTACTGAGCAGAATGATAATATCTTCTTTCAGTATGTTTGGGTTCACTTTGGGTTATGCACGTCCATTGTCTCGGATCGAGATACTCGATTCCTTGGGGATTTTTGGACTAGCTTGTGGAGAATGATGGACACCAAATTGAAGAGGAGCACTGCTTTCCATCCACAAATCGACTGTCATACAGAGGTGGTAAACAGAACAATGGTACTTTTGCTTCGAGGCTATTGCAGCAAGCATCCTAAGTTATGGGATGAACAAATACCCTATATACAACATGATTACAACCAAGCTTTGCATTCATCCACTCAGAGTTCACCTTTTGAGACATTTTTTGGGTACCTACCAAAGGTTCCTTTGGACTTGATGTATGGGAGAGATTCCGATATGAATGAAGAACGAATAGAGGACAGAGCCCACAAGTTCATCCAGATGATCCAACAAATACACCAGGCTTTCATGGAATAGTTGGAGAAAAGTCAAGCACAGTATAAAGCTCGGCATGACAAGCACATGGTTGATCATCAGTTCCAGGTTGAAGACCGGGTATGGCTTCACATTAGCAAGGAACGATTGAAGGGTGAAGGCAGGAAATTCAATCCCATCCAATATGGACCCTTCACTATATTGGATAAAAGCGACACTAATGATTTTCATTTAGATCTTCCACCTTATATGCATATTTACTCCATTGTGAACGTAGAGAACTTGAAACTTTTTGAGCCTCCCATGATCATGGGTCAAGATGAGGAAGTTTCAATACCCTTAGTTGATGAGTTATCACCTGAGTACTTGGATGAGTTACAGGAAAATATCATCCTGGACAGAAGGACGAGGACTTCACGTAGGGGTGATGTTGATTATCTTTGAGTAGGCTTAAAGGGCACACATCTAAGTAAGGCAAAGTGGATTGAGAAGGATAAAGTGAGGTGAATCTTCCCTCACTTACCAGTTGATTGATGAAAACTTTTGGTGGTCCAAAAATCTCTCAGTGGGAAGGTGTGATCCAAAAAGGATCCAGAGAAGGCTAACTCATAACTTACAGAGGCAACTCAAAACTCTCAGAATGGCTTCAACAGACAGAGAAAGGGAAAAAATTCAAAGTTCTCAAAACTCATTTAAAATGGTATGATCGTGAAAAGTGCGTCGCAAGATTTCTAGCGATGCAAACGGCTCGTCAAATGGAGTTACGAATCAAAAGATATAAGCGGTCAAAGTTTTGGTCAACCTAGCCCAGTTAGTAGGTATGAGTTATCATCTGTATTGCTGATGTCAACATCAATACAGATGACGTTATCGTCCGTATAGAATATGTGTCAAGAACAGAGAGTGACACATGTCCCGCTGACGTCAACATGATGATGTGGCAGCACGAGATGCTGCCACATGTCACTCAAATTTGGACTTTTCAGGCCGACATGTGGACCAATGAAAAAGTGCCACGTGGCATCCGTACAGTCCATACAGGACATGTGGCATCCATACGATATGTGGCAGGTTGATTGTGTAAAGGAGGTGAAGTGGGCCAATGATTGGTTGCCATGTGGCTGAGTCATGGGCTGCCACGTGGCAACGTGCAAATGCACAAGGAGGGCCCGTGACAGAAAATTTAAAATATATATATATTAAAGAGACCCGCCAAATCTTGCGGTTGTTCCACCAGTTTAGCAGGATCTTTGTCATTTTAGTAACCGCTCGTCATATTTGGCAAAGCCCACCAAAAATTTGTTAAAAACACATGTCAAAAGTGGAGTCCACGAGATTCGATTCTGGGACCTTTGCTAACCTACACCCTAACTTCGCCTCCACTAACCACTCCGCCAGTGGACTCTCTTGTTACATAACTGCCTACTTTTTGTATAAAAAGGGGTGTTCGCTAGTGCATTCGGAGAGGGAGAGGAGGCAAACCAAGCGCATCCATATGGTACGGATTTGGACACAATTTTTGAGAATTGGCACGGATTTCAAGACAATCCAATCATTCATTTGCAGAGGCAGCGACACAAAAACCGAGGTAGGGGTGTCTTTTGGGCCTGAAAGTGTGAGACTCAGATCGAGGTGTGGAGACAATCACTTTTAGGTAAAACAACACCACGAACATAGTGGTGGTGTTAGTTTTCTGATCTGAGCAAATATTTTTTAGCTTAACTCCATAATGAGGTATACTTATGTATTTTGCCCAATTCTTTTGTGGAGTTAATAAAAAGGCCTACCCATTTGAGAGCAGGACCCGGAGACGTAGTCCACCTGGGACGAACTCTGTTATCAAGTTCTTTGTGTTCATATTGCATGATTATGTCTCTTTCCTTTTGAGTTTTTCCTTCTTTATGGTGTACTTTAGTTTATGCTCATTTTATACAATTCTTTAATAAGTCATCGGACGAAAAGATCTCGGATCAAAATCATTTAAAAACAAATACTTGGCAACATTGCACTTCACATCCAATATATGACATCGCATGTATTTAGTCTAATGACATGAATTTAATGACATCAATGAATAGATGTCATAGTTATATAAGATTATGTTGTAGTTATATAATATTAAAACTTCAAATCTAGACTATCTATGTTTGAAAAAAATTGCATTGGGTCAAAAGACATCGAATTGGTCACCCAAAATCAGATGTGTGATAAAATTAATTGAAATATTATGAAAAATAATTTTGTTTAACATATGTACAACATTGGATAGGAAGAAAAATATTTGTAGTCAAATCAAACTAATGGATAGTCAACCATAAATGGAATGCCATAGTCATGACCTTTGGCATGGACTAATAAGAAAAAATACAATAGAATATTTTAAGGCTTATGACTCACAAGTATACTTCAACAAAATTTCTAAATAGACTTCAATTGATATGCACCACAACTTATATTATTGTATGTTTATCAAATATAAATATAAACAAAGATAAAAACAGATTTGATTTAATATGAGTATCTAATATAAAAATAAAAAAAGATACCAAATTTACACATAATAAAAAAAAAATACTATAAATATGATATTTAAAAAAAAATGATTCAATATAAATACAAATATCTTAACAATAATCAAAATTGTATTATAAATACTTTTACCAATCCTTCCTTAAATAGTTACATAATAACACATGCGTTTGGTGATTCATCATTGCATATGTATCCTCCACATGGTTTGTTTACGTATACGTATGGTTTGATTACGTATACGTGACTTCTAAATGGATTTAAGTTTTCAAATTTCTCAAAATCCTTTGGTAAATCTTTTAAATCCTTACTTAATTTCTCACAAGATGAGAGATCGAGTACTTGTAAAGAATTCAGTAATCCAAAATCCTCTGGAAGCCGGCTCAAGTTATCACTATGATCCATTCTCAATTTTCTTAAATTTTTAAGTTTTGCAATCGATCTTGGTAGTTCCTCTATGGATGTGCAACGTGAAAGAGTTAGTTCTCGTAACTCATGTAGGATCTCTCCCAACTCTTCAGGCAATTTTTCCAATCCTGCAAAACTGATTAATCTAAGTATCCGTAAATTCCGGAGTTGTTGAAGATCATTAGAAGAGATTTCGAAAACATCTGAATGTCCCTCTCCACATAATTCCATGTGCTTCAGATTGGAAGGCATCTGCAAATAATCAAATCATTAGAACTTTTAGAATTATAATGTGAAAGACATAATCAAATTATTAAAGCTAATAAAGCATGCTTTGAGTGGATTCAAAAAATTCAAGAAAATTGAGTGAATGAACATATGACGCAGAGTTGGCTTCCTAAATTCGAATCACGTGTCTGTAGTTCAACTATGTCAATTCCTTTACCTGAGATATATTAAATGGTAGATGGGGAACTTTTCCTTGGAAAAACACCAGCTTCTCAAATCTCTTATCACATTTTCCCTTCACTTTTAAATTTCCAAGCCGAAGAATTTTCAATGAATTAGACATTGAGTCTAATTTTATTGCGGGTATATCAGACGGATTTTCATATACATCAAACCAGAGACCTTTGATTCCTGGGATGTCCTGCATATATAATTGAATTAGTGATAATAATCAAGATAGAGATTGTATGAAACAATTGACTGCATTTATTTACCAATATCTAGTACCTTTTCTAAAAACTCTTCAAATTTATTTGCATTGGTGAATTTGAATCTAGTCTCCTCTGCCTTTATGCGACCGATGTTCAAAATAACATCGTGTACACTTAGAGTCATGCTTCCGTCTTTAGACACCAGCGCTCTTTTTACCAACATGTCCAATTCAGACTCTCCCAGAATATCCGCCACAGAGTCCCAATTCATTCCTTTGAAAAAGACGCAGATGTCAAGAAATGGATCTTTGCACCTTTCAGGAAGACGTTCGTAAGCAAAGACATAACGCTCTATGTCACCGAATGCTTGACCCTGCAAATGTTTTTTGTCTTCGATCACTATACGAAAAGCTTTTTGTTTGTCCTCTTCGGAACTTATAAATCTTGCAACCACTGTCAAAAGCTTTGGGATTCCACCGCTTATTTTTATTATCTGCTTCATTTGGCTAGAGTCTATTTGCCCGTCGTTCATTTCCTGTTCTAAAAGTTTCATCGCTTGAGGCTTCGCAAGGGTTTTCATCTCATACGCTTTGGTTTCCATTCTGCACCCCGTACACACAGTACGCACACCTTTTTCCCGGGCAGTGATAAGCACCCTAACTTTCTTTGCCATATGCATATCCTTGGGCAAAAGCTGCTGAAGCAGTTCAAGCGGATGATCACCTTCCAAAACATTGTCTACATAGAAAAAGGCTACTTCTTTCTCCAACATAAGGCGAATTTGTTTCTGTCCACTTTCAACCGTTCTAATATCTAGCTCTGCCATTTTCTCTTCAGCTCCGATCCTCAAATCTTTTAATATATATTTTTGTAGCTCTTTTATATTTGGAGTTGATGTTATATCATCAAACAATCTAACCATGGAATATTTACATCCTACAATATCAAGTCTAGCAAACACAGCATCCGCAAGGGTAGACTTTCCCACTCCACCAAAACCATACACGATAACTGCTACTGCCTTTTTCTCACTTTCCCATTCGAGAAGTTCACTAACTTTTTTCAAGGGTTCTTCAATTCCAACTGTTTAACCATACGAAAACAGATCACAAACGCTTCCAAAACCTTAAAATAATATTCATATTTGTATAAAACCAAATTGTACTCACAATGTCACAATTTACCTGCATTATCAGGATATTCTCGCTCCAGTGGTGTAGCTTGGCGCGACCGCCGACAATTAACGGCATCGTAAAGACAGACATCGAATTGGGTCTTCATATGCTTGGACGTTTTTTCTAACTCTGCTTTAAATTTAAGCAGCTCTCCCTTGTCCACGGACACTGAGAAAAACCTGACATGAGTAAAGTTCCGGAAACAAATTTAGTTTTACGGCATTAATTGATAAGAGGTCTGTAAGTAAAACATAAGAGTTGTCATGAGAGCGTTCAGTACTTCCTGTAAAATTTAGAGGAACTTATTTGAACGCAGCACATGAGAGAAGCTGTCACTATCATCTCTAGTGCTTTTTGAATTAATTCTTCCATTCTTTCCCTCAATCGAGGCCGTTCTTTAAGCTGCTTCACATATTTGGCCAGTTCGTACATTTCGTCCAAAAGACTGAGGCACTCATCTCGGTTGGCAGAAACGTCTTCGAATCTTTCCAAAACATGTGAGACTACAAGAAGACCTGCAGTCGCCCAGTGTGCCTGCCCTATTCCATTCAGGAGGCTCGTAATACCTTTCTGAACATCATAAAAGAAAGAGAATTTCAGCAGCATTTAGATCTAATCTTATGAAAATCCCACTAACATTTAATACGCACCAAAGAGGAAGCAGCCTGTATTGCCTCTGACAGGACCTCCTTTGATTTCACGAAGACTAAACTATTCGGCAGGTGGTGATCACTGGACCGTTTTTTATCCGACTCATTTTTCTATGAAAAAAATAAATATGTTAAAATTGGTGTGCACAGACATACTAACAAATGCTGTTCGAAGTAATTTAGGATATAAAAGTTAGCGATCCACCCTACCTTCATGAATTCCAAAAGCTCTGATATATGCTGGATGAGGCCTTCAAGATTGACGTTGCCATCTTTTTTGTCAACTTCAGCAGCTTCTCTTATTTTCTTAATAATATCCGACTCCGTTGGAAAGCTGGAAGAAGGGCCACCACTTGCTGGAGCATCCTGCGTTGGAACGGCAGAAGTGGAGGCGCAGTCTGCAGAAGAAGAAGCGTCATGAGAAGTAAAGGCCTGAAAAGGAGGAACTGATGCTGATGCTGATGGAACGGTGTGAGGGTCATGCCGCCTTCCATCGGCTTCTTCCGTAGCAGCTGCTGGAGAAACAGTACTATTAGCGGTAGCAATGGCAGGAGAAAAAAACTGGGCATCTGGACATGCATTTGGAATAGCATGGGCACTGGCATCCATAAGATTGGTGGCACTTTCACGCGAATCAACAGGGCAGTGTGTATTTCCTGAAAAGCATGCAAGGCAGGAGAAGAAACTTGAACAACAACAGCATTTTTTCGCCATTGTTGCTATGAAAGGTTAGCCTGGAACTTCACTCTGACTATGAAAACAGAACTTTGAAGATAGCAATCTTCGAACGATGAATTAAAAATGGACTGTGGAAACCAATAATGGGCTATGAATTAAAAATTGGCACGAGACGCTGGTCCACCATTCGCGGATGAATGATTGTTGCTTGAGCGGCCACCACATCTCCACGGAAGATTTTGTTTGATTCACCCTTAACCTATCCCTTGTTCACCATCAAGGAATAGCTCTAAACTTTTGTCGTATCCGAGAGAAGATTTTGTTTGATTCACGCTTAACCTATGCAATTATTTATATTATTATAAGTTTTATATAAGTACTAATCATATATATGCAATTGTATATCATCAAATTATTTGAATTTTTGGAATTCAATTTTTATTAATATATTATTTTTTACTTAATTAAAATATAAAATAGTATTTTATATTAATTTAAATTTTATATAAATATTAATTACTTATATATAATTAAAATATAGAATAATGGTTATATAGTTTTAACAATTAAACTCTAAAAATTATATTAATCAGAATATTTAATCATATATTTATTATTTGAGTTTTTGGAATTCAACTTTTATTAATGTATTATTTTTTTATATAATTAAAATATAAAATAGTATTTTATATTACTTTAAATTTTATATAAATATTAATTATTTATATTTAATTGAAATATAAAATAATGATTATATAGTATTAACAATTAAGTTCTAAAAAGTATATTAATTAGGATACTTAATCATATATTTATCAATAGTATAATTTTCTAAGTTACGAATTTTTCTTTTAAAAAAAATTAATTATTGATTTTTAAATTATTGTTTATTTAAAAAATTCAAAACTTTATTTTTATTAATTTTGTTTTCAACATTATTAATAAGTTATTTTTATCTCTTTTTTTATACTATAGTTTTAAGAGTTTCATCTTTATTAGCTTGAAATTTTAAATTTTTGGTATTCTCAATTCTCTTTGAACATAGTATTTTTTTTATTTTTTTTATAAGTAAGAATTTATATAAAAAATCTTAAAAAACCAGAGTTACAAAATTTGTCATAGTTCCGAGTTGTAGTAATTGAACTGTCCTGAGGGGAAACTAGTTCAGCCAGTCGGTATTAGACGAGTCAAAATACTTACCAGTCATAAAGATACACAATAAAATAGACAGCATAACCTAAAACCTAGAAGCAGCAAATTGAATATGGTATTGGCCTCCATGAGGCAACAGAAGGAAAATCGTGATATGGGGACACTTGTGCTGGTCATACAGTTGGCTTATAACTTGGCCATCCAGACGGAGAGGTGGCAAAGGTCGTTGGGTCCCAGGGCTCCTCTTCGACAATCGCCCCCCCATGCCATCTGCTCGTGCGTGGCAATGTCCGCGTCACCTCCTTCCTTTCCGGCGTCGGGCCATGTGCCTCTCATTTCCATGGGCTCGTGCAATCTCGATCTTGTTGCAACGTATGCACCGAGTGCTTCTTCTTCGACGGGTGTGTATTCCTCGCCCATGGCCACGTGCATGGCCAAACCTAAGTTGTCGTCTCCTGTGGGAAGCCCCCCATCTCCTGAGTCGCCTGCATGTGTGTCTGTTGTTGCTCCTGCTGCGTCTGGTGTAGAGTGGAAGACCCCCTGGAAAGTGGAGATGATTTGCAGGAGCGTGGAGGCCTTACTGTCCAGTATCTCCAGTCGAAACTAGAGGTCGTCCAGACCCTGTCGCAGCTCAAAAACCAGACCATGGAGGATAGCGATGATATCCTGCAATTGTGAGTCTAGGACTGAGTCTTAGAAGGAGTGTGGCCCCAGCTGAGTCCCCTGGAGAAATGGTGGCACTCCCGAGTGCGAGGGAGTGAAGGAATTCTCTTGCAGGCTAGGTGCACTCGTTGGTGAGTTTGGTGGGACTGCAGGAGGCGGCACTGATGAAGAGGCCAGGTCGAAGGAGGGTCCTGGGTGGAAACCCAGTGAATTGTTGGAGAGAGCCAACCATTCCAGTGGAGTAGCGGGAGGGGATGAGGGGGTCAGGAGGTCGCTTGGCCCTTATTCAGACTGTGACTGAGAGGAGTGTGAGATGGATGATCCAGGGGAGGCAGGGGATGGTGCAGGCACCAGGCTGAGAACCCATTGTGGTCGACATGGCTGCCAGGGCGAGCCTCGCCTTGGCTTGCCTCTTTTCCTTGGCATTCTGACAGTTCTGAGGGAGAAGGTATGCATAGGGGAAGAGCCCAGGTAGACGAGGAGCTGGAGGTGAAGCCAGTTGCAGGGGAGCTCAACAAAGGGAGGAGACTTCTGCAAATGTGACTGGAATGAGGCATGGATTCACGACTATAGAAGGAGGCTATGGCGCACACGCAGAGTAATGGCGAATTCATGGAGCTGTGCCATGGAGGGGACAACAGGAGGAGGTCAGGCGCACCAGGAGTAATGGTGCCTGGGTCGTTGCAAGTGAAGATTAAATGCATGAGGGTGGGGATGTGGTGTGCCACACCTCAATCACATGGCCATCGCCATGTTGGCTGCCTCACGCCACCTCCAAGTGCCATGTGTCCCGCACTATCACCCCATCTGGGGACCTGTCCATGGCTGTGGCTTTTTCAGTGCACTGCTGGAGGATGGGGTGAGTCGGATTGATGGAAGATTGGCAGAGGAGCTCCGGTCCTTCCCATGTCGTTCTGACATTAGCCAATTCATCAGCAACTTGATCCTCCTTTCTCCTGATGTGAGAGGGGATGAAGGCCTGATTAGGTTGGATGAGATCCGCAATTGTTCTTAGTCCATAGGAGAGTCTCCAGCAAGGTGAGATTCGCTCTGGGTCAGCTCCATTCAGGATTTTCCCAAAGAGATTGATGATGATTAGCGAGTCTCCTTCAACAACCAACTTGGTGAAGTTGTGCTCAATTGCCAATTGCAAGCCTCTGGTGAGCTCCCATAACTTAGCAGCATTGTTCGTAGTGTGGCCTAAGCTGCCTACGTTGATGAGAAGTATGTTACCCAAGTGGTCGTGGAAGACCGCTCCAATACCTGTCGCCCCAGGGTTACCCTTGGAAGCGCCATCAAAGTTGAGTTTGATGAAGCCTTCCAGGGGGGGAGACCAATGCGAGGGACTACCTTGAAAAGATTGAGTGGTAGGGGGGAGGGGCGGCCTTGGGCCAGATTGACATTCCAATGCTGCAAGATGCTTTGCTTCGAAGGTGGTCCATTTAGATCCGTTTCATTCCAATGTTGTAGTCTGATTGTTTCCATAATGTTGAGGTAACTTTGTTTCCAACAGTGTTGCCAAGGGAGCCGATCATTCCTGAAGATTCTTCTGTTTCTTTTCTTCCAGATTTGCCAGAGAATAAAACCTAGGAGAAGTGTGTTGAAGAGGAAAATGACGTGTTTTACCTTAAAAGCCTTCATTGAATCCCATGGGAGGTTAAAAAATGCATCAAGTTCCAAAACCCAACTATTTGAGAGGTGTAGTTGTTGAGAAACAAGATAGAGGGTGCATTTTCCCTTTCAGGCATTGTTGAACCCCACCATGAGATAAAAACACAATCAAGGAAAAGACACACAATTCAGGTCACTAAGGAAGAAAACCAAAGCAACAATGAATGCATTTTACCCTTTGGGGCAATGTCAAACCTCTCCATGACCTAAAAAATGCATGCAATGTAAAAAAAAATAGTAAAGGAGTTAAAAAGAGGAAGTAAAAAAAATATAGGGATATGTTTTTCCCTTTGGACCTTTGTCGGACCACACGTAGATAAATTCCAAAAACACATGGGGAGGAAAAACATATTACTTTGGAGGCTGCAACAATGGAACAAATGTGAAAGTGATGCATTTTCCCTTTGTGGTTTTATCGAATCCTGCCACAATTTAGAAAATACACAAGGAAAATACATCACCAAATGAGTTATATTTGTTGCATGGACAAGGAGGAAATGTGTTTTCCCCTTTGAGACTCTCTCAAACCCCACTGAAGGGCGAAACACATACAAAAACCTAAAAAAAATCATCGAAGGGGTTGGGACCATTGCCCGAAGGGTGAAGCGGCGCATTTTGATCTATAAGTCTTTGTTGAACCCCACATAAGTAAAAAAATGCACAAACAGGAAAAAATTATCATTGGAGAAGTTGCAACATTACATCAAATGAAGAAAATATGCATTTTACTCTTCGAGATGGATAGTGCAACATTTCCATTCACGAGTTGATCCTAAAGTAGTGATAAAGAATTTTTTTTAACCACTAATTCAAATTCTATTAACAATCTTAATTTCCTGCAATTTTGTTGAAAGCTAACTTAATTAATTAAAAATTAGCATTTAAAGACTAAAATTTTAAAAACCAAAATTGAAAAAATGAAATCATAACTCAGAAAATTGATAATGTAGTTCACCCATATGGGCTACATCTTCGGGTCCACTTTAATTGATGAGTCGATCCATTTAGAAGGATGCAAAGTACATCATTTCATCTCTTTACATCAATAATGGCCTTCAATCTGCA
>ML784448.1:462069-483241 GCA_009831015.1 Picea engelmannii
AACTTTCCATAAACCTATTGCATCTCCTCGGAAATAATAATGAGGGCAATGTGTGCCACTTCAATGTTCTTTGCTCCATTTTTTCCTTTCAACTTCACGAGCAGAACTTATGACGCCTTTCCTTTAAGATTTCACAAAAAATTGCACATAAAATTTGAGTATTAGATCAAGTTAAGAGTGAAAAAGGATGTACTCAAGTATGATTTCATAAATCTTTCTCCTTCAATACACAATACACGAGTAACATTCCTTCAAGCATGATATCTACAACAAATAGCAATGGCATCAATGGATTACTCAAGTAAGATGAAAACTCAATCTTGAAGCCATTAAACAATAAGAGAATGCTCTCAAACAACTTATGAGCATAAATTTTAAAAATAAATAAAAATGTTAATGAAGAAGTTGTCAATATAACTTTGCATTCTCATTTCCCCACTTCGCTTTGCAAAAGGCAATGTTGAAACCATTTTCACATCGATTCTAATTCACTACCAAGCTCCTCCTCCATCCCATGCACACAAATATGCACAAAGATTTTCTCCTAAACTTAAATTCATAATGGAAAGCCTATTTGTACATGACCATATGGATCCTTTCATCGATTTATTGAAATCTGAAGATTTTAGAACCAATAAGATGGAGCGGGAAATCAATGGTGTTTGAATCAAAACCCTCACTGATGCATACAAATCTTTTTTCCATCTCTACATTCAAGTAAATTTTGACAAAATACTTCACTATATGGATCTTTCATCAATTTAAACGATTAAATCTTGAAATAAAAAGATGGAGTCCCTTCTAAATCAGGAGAAGACCACTTGTGAATCCTCGTAACCAAACCATGTTTTTTCTTGCTAAATGAATCTCCACACATCAATATGGTTTGAGAAGGGTTTGGTTCTTCATTCACAATGTAATAAGACTAGTAATAATATTTGAACAAGCTTCCTTTCACTAAATCTCTTCACACAAGCTAATTCATGACCTCATTTGGCATCAAAACTTTGTTAAAAAACACGAAATCTTATTGCATCTTCAAAAGCATCTTCAAAAGCATTTGAAAAACATGAGAACCATGTGTTCACCAGTGAAATCTGAACGAAAGAATCATAAATACTAAACAAATTTGTTGATTTTGTTGGACAATTGGTTTGGACAGTTGGTTGTCATTGATGTCAACCCTTGGAGAGTGATATTGTAGATTTATGTCAACCCTTATATATTGATGTCAACGCTTGAGAAGTCAGGAAGCCCCAAATATGTGGAAAATATAACTTTATGGTTGGTCATCATTTGTATGGTTGAGAGTGATGGGTGTATTTGGAGAAGACTCCAAAGTGGTCCCCTTATGGCGTAGCTTTAAGCATGGCCCTGATGGGAAGATGCTTTGTAGAAGTCTACAAGAAACCCATAGGTGTGGTCATGTGACCCATGTTTGTTTGAGGAATAAAGACATGGATGAAAGGGTAAATTAAGGTAAGACACTCATTTATGGATAGTACTCATCGTGTCATTTCAGGTGATATGTGGAACGCCAGGTGGTTCCTCACGGTTAGGGAGATATGGCCTTGTAAAGTTGGAAGCCCCGAAGAGTGGTCAAGAAGCCTCTAGTTGGTTACAAGTCTTTAATGAAAGGGTAAAGTGGTTGTAACAAGAAATTTCAAGAATCCCCAAATTTAAGGAAAGTGGTCCCAAAATTAAGGAAAGTGGTTACTTAGAAAAAGTATAAATACATCTCAAGAAGTCTTGTGAGGATGTGTTCTAAGGTATGTTATTTACAAGTCATTTTACCATTTTCGCTATAAATTATTTTTCCATAATGATTCATATTGTGAAACCTGGAGTCTATTGATAAGACATATCAAGGTACCTATGGTAGAGATTTAAGCTATTGGGTCGTTGTATTTTGGGATATACACTTTGTGGAAGATAGGGTTTTTGGCTAGTCCTAGAACTAGTCTCAAACAAGTGTTCCAAGTAAAACAAACATAAATTCTTCTGCACTCAACACATGTGCTCTCGGTCTTTTGGTGTGACCTCCCTCTATCGCTCCAATCTTGCACATGATCTCGATCCATGACCTGGAGATTTTATCCAAAGGTGCTATCGGAATTTCTCCTATCGGGAGTTCTCACTCCAACTTGATTTCAACATCGCGATGCCCGAACTTGCGAAACGACCTTCGAGATCGGCGGTTGATCTTGCTTCAAAAATGGATGACCGCGATCATCTCCTTAGCATACTTAGGCCGCGCCATTGGTTGAATTGGCTCTTTTCTTTCTCGTGGCCGCATCTACCATATGGCCGTGAGCTTCGACCGTTGGCTTAACTCTTAGGTGCATCACGATTTCACGTTTCATGACCTCATAATGCTCTCCATGCTCAGATTCTCAAAATGCGAAATCGCGACTCCTTGGATCGAGCGACACGTGTTTCTCTATAATGAACGTTCATGATCACTTTGCGACTCTGCCTGCTGCTATCCTTCATGCAAATGTATGGCTCCAATCACTCGATGACCATCGATTTGATCTGCTTGAAGGATCTCGGCCGTTGAAAACTGATCTTTGCCCGCTCGCTTGATTTGTGTTCGCATCAAGCCATTTCAAGTGTAGCGCTTGGTGGCTGTGACTGGGGTTTGTGAACAACCTCTTGGATGATCGGCTGAAGGCTCAGGAAGCTAACATGATCAACAACATGGATAAGGAGAAAAGTGATCACCGCTAGGGGAGAACAGAAGGGGTTGGGATCAATATCCTTTGGGTGATCCGAGGAGGAAAACAAGTCGATCAAATGAGTGGATGCAAACATAAGAAATACTACAAGCAGGGAGAGAAAACCTATGATCAAGTCTGCAAAAGGAGGAAAGAGGGACATTTTGGCATGCTTACAGACAAAAGGCAGAGTATGCTTGTCATTTATGGCAAGAACACCAGTGACGATGCAACGTCAATGGAAAACAAGATGGAAAGAACAACAACGATGTTGGCAAAGTGATGTTGACAGGGTTACATGCAGAGTGTGCATGGAAAGAATAACAACGAAGACACAGAAGAGCAAGCTCGAGAAGCTCAGGAGGAATAGCTTGAGTTTGCAGAGATCAAAGATCAGAAGAGATAGCGCTTTGCACTTTCCAGAAGTGCAGTTGAGGTCCAAGAGAAGGACTCGCAGAAGGTTCAAAGGTCGAGGCCTTTGACACTTAGACATTCTTCTAGGCCGGGAGGAAGTGTAAGCTCATAAGGAGGAGCGACAGTGGCCATCGGATCAAAATCCAGTGACCAGAGGAAGCGCAGATGAGGAGATCAGATCTCATTCATTAGATCTGAGTGAGTAGACCAACAGCTGTTGGATCCTAGGGAAAGTGCACAAGACAAGTTCTGAAGTCATCGGAACCGTCCATTGTCAGAGATGACATGTGGAGAAAGATAAGCATTTCACTAACTGAAAGGTCAAAGGAAGGAGGTGCTCTAACCCCTCGAACTCGCGATATGTGAGGTCGTGAAATGATCCTTGTCATTGGAGCCAGAGGACACATGGCGAGCGATTGGAATTTCGTTGACTCGCAAATTGGAGAAGTCAAAGGTGCGAGTTGTGGGAACTTGCGATATGTGAGTTCGTGAAATGATATTGGTCGTTTGAGCCAGAGGACACGTGGCGAGCGATTGGAATTTCGCTGACTTACAAACTGGAGAAGTTAAAGGTGCGAGTTGTGGGAACTCGCGATATGCGAGGTCGCGAAATGATCATGGTCATTGGAGCTAGAGGACACATGGCGAGCGATTGGAATTTCGCTGACTCGCAAACTGGAGATGTCAAAGGTGCGAGTTGTGGGAAATCACGATATGCGAGGTCGTGAAATGATCCTGGCCATTGGAGCCATAGGACACATGGCGAGCGATTGGAATTTCGCCGGCTCACAAACTAGAGAGGTCAAAGGTGAGTGTTGTGGGAACTCGTGATATGCGAGGTCGCAAAATGATCTGAGTCATTGGATCGAGGACTAATCTGGGCCATCAGATCCAGGAGAAGAACATGTTCCATGTGAGGAGATCCACTAAGCAAGGACAAGTGGAAGACCACGTCAGTGAGGACATGTGGCGAGCGCCCAACATTTTGTTAACTTGCAAATCAGGAAAGTCAAAGGCAGATTTGCAGGAACTTGGGAGGTGCAAGGTCACAATATTGATCACAACCATAGATCAGAGGGTGAGATCTCGACCGTTGATATAATACAAAGCACTCGAATATTTGGCCTATGGTCATAGCCAAGGTCACATCATTGAAGAATAGAGGAAGGAGCTAGTGCTGCTAAGCTCCATTTTGAAGATCACAAGTTGGGAGATACAAGGCAACTCGCAGCAGGAGTTCACGAAACGCAAAATCACAAAGTGACCTTTGAATAAGCGCTTGGTCATAGCTCGTGGTCATGTGAGAGGAAGGAGCTAGTCCAGCTAAGCTCCATTTCAGATATCGCAACTTGGGAGAGTTGAGATGTCTCATACCAAGGTCCCCGAGGTCGCGAGTCATGAAGCGCCTATAGGATAGGTGAATGGTCACCGTCGGTGGTCGCGTGAAAGGAAGGGGCTTAGCCAGAAGAGCTAGCACCCACTATGCATTTTTTCGCAGAAAGGGAAAAGGTGCCAAGAGCATGAGTGCGCAGAGGATCTTTGGGGAACTGCCAAAAACCACTGATTGTTTCTGCACAGAGAATTCAAAGAGGCTTCAGGGTGATCGACAAAGAAGACGAAGAGTCTCAACTGCCAGAGAAGCCAAGGAATCTCAGGATAATGTCTAGTGATGATGAAGAGATTCGATAATGACAGAGAAGACGAAGAGTCTCGACTGCCAGAGAAGCTAAAGAATCTCAACATAACAAGCACTGATGATGAACTCATAGGGAACATAACTGCCAGAGAAGATGAATAGTTTTCATGATGACCAGGAGATGACCCGACGTGAGAAAGGTATGCGGAATAGATAAGGAGAGGATGCTATTATTGAAGGATGTGGAAGTGAGGTAGAGCTGTAAAAAAAACAACCTGTGGGAAAAATAGTGTCACTATAAAGAGCATGCAGAGGCATTGCATGAGGTATGCAGCTGGTGCACATAAAATATAAAAATGAAAAAAATAGAAGAAAGGGTGGCTTCGATTGCGAGTTATTCATGCAGGTAAAAGTAGTCGATGTGCAGTAACTGAAACGCACAGAAGAGGCGTAGCGCATAGAACATAAATTCATATCTGAGAGAGGAAGAGGAAGTCGAGGTGCGTGTGCAGAGACAAAGCAGAAGAACAAAAATCTCAAAGAAGAATGCGACCAGGAAGACACTGATGCAGGCAGAGCATAGCAGTGAAGCATAACAGTGACGAGACTGGTAAGCTATTGATAAACATTGTATCACTATAATAAGTTTCAGTAACGAAGTTTTTATAATCAGGGTGGTAGGGAGGTGCTTGGGAGGACTGTTGTCCTTAGAAGTTTCAAGTGGGTACTTGAGCACAGGGAGTTGTAGCTTCCATCTGGTTGCAGCCAGAAAAACGAGGGTGGCAGGGTGGTGCAAGGGAGAACTATTGTTCTCTATTATACAGGTTGGTGCCTGTGTGACTGGAAGTTGGTGCTTCCATCCAATTGGTGCTAGAACACTTAGGAAGTTGGTGCTTCCTTATAGTGGGTGCTAGAGAAACCAGAGAGTTGGTGCTCTCAGCAAGTTGTAGTTTGCAAAAACAGAGGTGGTAGGCTCACAATGAGTTGGATCTCATAAGTATGATAATGTATAGAATGTAAAGATTACTTATCATATCAAGAAGAAGAGGTTTTTTCCCTTTATGGGTTTCCTCAAGAAATATTTGTCTCTGTATATTTCATGTGTGCGACTGATGTTGAATATTTTATTTCTTACCTCCCTGCATTATTGTGATTGTCATTGAGTGCTCTGTAAAGAGTTTAAAATAAGCATGATTTTTTAAGCACGGGGACAACTGATTCACCCCCCCCCCTCTTAGTTGTTCAATAGGAAAAAATCACAGACCTAGGTAGAAAACACAACTCACAAGATTTTGACAAGTTTATGTGATAGCATTAGGCTCCATGGGGGATAGTGTCCTCCCTGCGAGGCTCTAAGAAATCCTTCCGCGGATTCAGTTCCTTAGTGTTGGGTTGTGGAGTCTTCTATTAAAAACAAAACAAAATAAACATAAAACATGAACGATATTTACAATGGTGGGACACTGACTACAGCTTTAAACAAAAAATATTTTTAGGAAGTGCCCGTTTACTGGGCCGCCAAAAACTTCATCTCCCTGCAAATTTTGCAACCTGTAAGTGTTGTTTGGAAATTCTTCAGTAAACTTAAAGGGACCAATCCAAAGGGCTTCAAATTTTCCATGCTTGCCCTTGTCTTGTCTGGGTGCATCCCATTTGAGTACTAGATCTCCCAGCTGGAAATCCTTCTTACTGCTCTTTGTGTCAAAGGCCTGCTTGATTTTCTGTTGATTGTGATGCGCTCTGTCCAGAAGTTTCTCTCTGGTTTGCTTCACCTCGACCAGTTGATGTATCCTCCTGGTCATGTCATCAAGATCTTTGTGACAGTATTGAAAGAATTTCGCCATGGATAGGGAAAGATGAGAAGGAAAAACTACTTCAGTCCCATATACAAGTTGGAAAGGAGAGACACCTAGGAAGCTCTTTGTTGTCACTCTATCAACCCACAAGGAAAATTTGAGCTTTGAATCCCAAGCTTTCTTGTTGTCCTCTAGTAGTATTTTGATGATATTTATCGGGCTTTTGTTAGAGGACTCTGCTAATCCATTCCCTTGCAGATAGTAGGGGGTAGAATGAATCAACAAAATTCTGAATTGTTCATGGAACTCGATCAATGGTTCAGCCTTGAAGGATGCAACATTATCAATGATGATTATGTTCGAAAAACCAAAACTTACCATAATATCTTCAAGAAAACCAATGATCGCCTTATGAGAAGCACTCCTTGTGGGGATAGCTTCTATCCACTTGGTAAAGTAATATGTGGCAGTCATGATCCATTTGTGTTGACCACTGGATGTAGGATGAATTTCCCCAATGAAGTCTAGGCCCCATAGCTAGAAGGGCCCTGAAACAATCACAGGTTTCAATGGCAAGGATTTAGCTGCTACTTTCCTGAAAATCTTTGACATTTGATACAAGTCCTGACTTTTTCACAGACATCAGTAAATAGATTAGGCCAGTAATATCCAGCTATGAGAATTTTATAGGCTGTGGTTTTCCAGAAGTGATGTCCCCCACATAGGCTATCATGGAAATAAACTATATGTTTTCTGGGCCTCTTGTGGGTCCAGACACCTTAGAAGTACTCCTAGAGAGTCTTTCCAATATAGAACCTGGTCAAAAAGACAATATCTGATAGCTTTGAGCTTTAAATATCTTTCCTTGCTTTTCCCCATCCCATTAGGAGGCCTTAACTCTTGCAGAAAAAATATAATGTTTTTGTACCAGGTACATTCTGCCAATGGAGGGCTTCCCTGGGGGATTTTATCAGACACTTCATCCTGATGACTTTCTGAGTAATTATTGATGAAATTTACCCCCAAAGCTTTGCAATTAGATTCAGCTAGCAACCTGGCTAAACCTTAACCTTTGATCAATTTAGTGGGCTTGATCTCTAGATCAAATTCAAGGATTTTGGCAATCCATCGGCTCCTTCTCTCGTTAATGTCTGGCTAACTGAGAATTTCCTTAACGACAGCTGAAGGGACATATGCGATGAATTTTGATTGCAGGACATAGACTCTGAAAGATTTGAGAGATTTAACCAAAGCATAGGCCTACTTCTCCTTGGTGTCATATTTCACCTCAACATCTCTCAATGCCCGATTGAAAAAGGAAATGGGTTGCTCCAACCCTTCATCATTTTTCTACAACAGAACAACTGCTACAGTATCAAATGAGGCAATTGAAAAAATGAGGAAATCCTTTGAGTAATCTGGACTGATAAGCACATGTGCTTCAGTTAAGGCCTTACTTATTTGATCAAAGGAATTTCTAGAATCGACAGTCCATTTAACTTCGCTTCCTTTCCTCAACATGGTCGTTATAAGCTTTACCATCTTAGCAAAGTTGGAAACAAACCTCCTTAGAAAATTTATTTTTCCCAAGAAATACTGGACTTCTTTCCTGGATCTCGGGAGTGACAAGGTTTGGATTGCTTCAACTCCGCTGGGATCAATCCTGACTCCCTCAGCTGATACTATGTGGCCCAACAACTTTCCCTCCATGGAAAACAAAAACTTCTTTGGATTTAAGGAGAGACCAAATCTCCCGCATTTCAAGAAAACCCTTTTTAAATGCTCACAGTGTTCTCTATCTGATCTGGAGAAGACTGTAATGGCATGCAGATAGATGACCACAAACTTGTCTTTTTCTCCGATGAAATTGATATCCATGGCTTTCTGAAAGGTCACCCCTGTGTTCATCAATCCAAAGGGCATTTTGGCATACATGAAGGTGCCCCAAGGAGTGGTGAAAGTTGTCTTTTCTCTGTCTTCAAGCAGGATAGAGATCTGATTATAGCTTGAAAATCCATCAATCATGGAAATCCTAGATGCACCTGTCACCCTCTGCAAAATATGTTCCATCTTTGGCAAGGGGTAGTTGTTCTTCTTTGAGCTCCTGTTCAGATTTTTGAAATCGACACAGAGTCTGATTTCTCCACTCTTATTTCTCACTAGGACTAGGTTGGCTACCCATTCAGAATATCTCAAAGGAACGATGATTTGGGCATCCAACAACTTCTTTACCTCTCTCTCCATGATAGGAAACAACATAGGATTAATTTGTCTTAATTTCTTACTAAAGGGAATCTTGTGCTCAATGACAGTGATGTCATATGTTCTGAGGTATTTGTAGGTCCAAGCAAACACATCATAAAATTCTTTTAATAGATCAGTATACTCGACCCTCTGCTCCCTTGATAGTCCGCTTGACAGTTTGATGAATTTCAGATCTTCTTCTATGCTAATGTTGCATTTGGCTATGCCAGCATCATCAATCGAATTCTAAGATTTCATTGCCACATCATTACTGTCAAATATCCTTTCCAAAGGGACTAGTCCCTTATGAATGTGATTGCCTGATAACTGCACAATATGATGATTAAGAAATTTCTTTAAAAATACATCAGCATGTGGGTTACTTTGAGAATCAGGATCCTGTTCTATGTGTAATGTAGAAAATTCATCAACATCTTCCAAGAACCTCTTGATCTCAAGATCATCCTCAAATACCTTCCAATGCTTGACATTGTTAGGTATAGAGGTTCTGTATTTTACTTCTATATCATACTTGAGCTTGGGTGGCAGAGGGACTCTGAAATTACTTGCCGAAACAACCAAAGAATTAGCCATTGTATTCTCCTCTCTCGGAATGAATGAAATGTTGAAAGCCAAGAAAAAACTATCAATTAAATCCCACACTTCATTCCTATAAGACATGAGCCTCAGATGATTGGCCTAGTAAATATTTCTGACTTGGTTTACAACCAACTCGACATCCCCAAACACATATATCTCTTTGATTCCCATGTCTTTTGCAACCCTCAAACCTAGCACAAGAGCTTCATACTCCGCTACATTATTGGTAGTTTTAAATTCTACCTTGTATGAGGAAAGTATGGTTTCTTGGGATGGTGACATGAAAACCACTCCAACACTAACACTCTCCCTGGAAAAGGCTCTGTCAAAGAACATTTTCCACATAGAGGTAGTAGAAGGGGAAGCTTCAGGAGAAGTGGTGGGTTGCTTTCTGAGTTTAACAGGAGGCTCGGGAGCATCAATGAGTTGTAATAAGATGGACCCCAAATCTGTGTCAAGCGCGAAGATAGGATGGTTGGTGGGGTTTGTTTCATCACTAATGATATAGGCCAACTGAGCTTCTCTGTATAGTCTTTTGTGCTCTTGTCACACCCCCGCTTCGTCAACCTAGATTTTTCATCTTTTCTTCGAGGGACAGAATCCCCAAATTTTTATGGAGCCTAGCGTAGACCATCTCTTCCTTATCCTCCTCCATGTGATCGCTGGCTATGACCACAGGCCTTACCAAAAGGGCTCTTTGGGCTTTCGCGATTTGGGATTTCTATGTGCGAGCTCTCCCCAACTCCCTGTCCCTTGAAATGTCGAAACCTGAAATGGGGTTAACGAGCTCCTTGGCTCCCCTTTTTCCTACTTCATGTGACCACCTCAGTGAACACACGCTAACATCAAATGGTGCTATCGAAACTCGGCTTTCAAGATTTCCTATTGCAAGGAACCCTTGTTCCTTCAATCCCCGAAACCCGAAAGCCCGGTATCATCCAGATCTACGGTCCAGATCGTCGACTTGATCAACGGCCCGTATTAAATCTTGACATCCTACCTTTCAGGATTCTGGTGGAGTCTTCACTCCTAATTCCTCGATCTCCAGAACCCTGACAACTTTAGATCTTCGCCACGCGTCCTTTACAATTGGACGGTCCATATTCTTTCGGGACCCAAAATGTTGTTTCTCGAGTTAGACCCTTGATTAACTGCTAGCACCTACCTCCTCCTTCTACCACACGACCCTGTCTTGTGACCTAGGGCTCATCCACAGAGTGCGTCGGGGTTTCGTATACTGGAATTTCGTGACTTGCGAAGACAAGGAGGTCTTTCCCTCTGGTTTCCTGGGTGTCGAAATGGCAAAACTTATTCACACTAAACCGATGGTCCATATTATTCATGGATCAACGACCATGATCACGTCGCGATTTCGGGAATCGTGAGTTCATGTTGTCCTACCCTTTGATCACTCCAAGTCCCGAGTCAGCGAAATGCTACTCAACTGCCACGTGTCCTGTGCCGATGGACGGCTTCGAATACTTCGGGACTTTCAAGACTTCGTCGAGTCCACTCTCCTGCCTATGCAAGGGTTAAGATCGATGGTCAATAGGGATCTGACAGATCCTTGGACCTGTAGTCTTGGATCCCATCTCTACTTGCGAAGGCTGAAGGGGTCAAGGTGTTAAAACCTGCGCTCCTCCTCTAGATCCATCGGTCTTGACAAATCTAGGGTATTTCCAAAAGGATTCCGACCGTTCATCTACCAAACAATGGGGAATTCTCTTTCGATAATTGGACTCGCTATCCTTTCTGAGCTTGATTCACGAGATTCAACCTCTCTGGGCTTCGAACTCCCATGACTTAGAAACCTCAGAGAACTACTCTTTCTTGTACAAGGTTTCCAGACCCAGGTCATTTGGACCTTCAGATGATTCTTGGGTAATTATCCCTAGGCTTGGTGACCTGACTGAGATGCCTTCCTAATTCGTCTAGCTATGAACTCTGTGACTGGGGTAAAGTAAACTTGTGGGTTTACTATATCGGTAGTCTTTTCAAGGAACTCACTCCGACTCTGAAATGTGAGGAAACTCCTCGTAAGAAGGTGCCTTCGGGAAATTAAAACAGGACAGAGCGCGAGTCAAGTAGATGGGACAATTCTCAAGGGAACGAACTCGTATTCTGAACTTATTCATTCTATACATAAACCGATTATGGTCCTATAAGTATAAGCATGCATCCATTATTCCCATTCAAAACACAAGGCAATTACTTCTATACAGAAACCATTTATGAGCATATAAACATGAGCATGCATCCAGGATATTCAATTCAAAATACAAGACATAAACACTTATCAGAAACACCAGGTGTGACGTGACTACTGAGAGGGGTGCTCGTTTCCACCCAACTGTAGGCTCAGTGACTCCAAATGGATTTACCACTAGCTACCCCCGAGCTAGACCACGATGCTTGAGATTCAGTATCCTACTTCCAACTCAATGGAAGTCAAGGATGAAGGTTACTCTTCTTCTCCTCTGTTCAGAACTCCCTATATTTCCAGAGCTCCTCCGTGATCCCTATCACGCACGTTCTCTCCTTTATTCCCCACACTTCCTTTCTTGCCTCTTCTGCAAGATTGCATGTGGTGCAAATTCCCCCATCCATGGTCAGGTCTGGGAGCTTCTACGGATGGGTAGTTTGCCACCATCCCCTCATTAACTCTTGAGGAGCCTCCCCACCTACCATCCTGACGGGAAATTCATTCCAGGGTCAAAGAGTTGCTTTAGTATTTGAGAAAGTACAAACCAGTATGGTATTGGTTCGGTGGAAGTTAACACAACCATTCCAGGTCCCTTCCACCACCTCTCTTTAGCCATCGTGGTCTCTTTAAGCACATCCCCCTCTCAGCAGTCATGCAACACATATATTCATAACATAATTTACATTCATCGACCTTTTATACAAACATTCGTCAAATCAAACATTCACATCTTTGAGTTTGCCTTAGTTCTTGGCCAATATAGTTATTTTTACAGACTGGGGGAAGCAGGGTGTTACAATTCCCTCCCCATTAAAGGAACATCATCCTCGATGTTCTATCTATCAATATGACGTGTATGTATAGAAGTAAACAAAATCAGATATGTCTGTTTCATGGCATCTTCCATTTCCCACATAGCCTCATCTGGGCCAAAATGTTTGCACTGCACCTTGACCTGTGCAATGGTTCAGTTCCTGAGTGGGGTTTCCTTTCTGTCCAGTATGCATTGAGGTTCTAGCAGGTATTCTCCCTCTGGTTCCAGCTAGATCACAGACCAGTCAATTATATGATTAGAATCATGTACATATTTTTTCAATAATGAAACATGGAAAACATTATGTGCTTTTACTGTGGGAGGAAGTGCTAGCCTATAGGCTACAGGTCCCACTCTATATAGAACTTCAAAGGGTCCACAATAACGAGGTGCCAACTTTGCACAAGCTCCCATCCTCAGGGAACTCTTCCTGGGCCTAATTCTGAGATATACGTGGTCTCCCGTCTTGAATTCTCTTGGAGTTCTCTTTCGGTCGACGTAACTTTTCTGTGTGTTCTGAGCGACGTTTAGATTTTGTTTTATCTGAATCACTTGTTGTTCCATTTCTTTCAACATGTCGGGTCCAATAGTAATTTTGTTTACTGGGTTACTCCAATTGACTGGAGTGTTGCATGGCCTACCATAGAGGACTTCAAAAGGACTCATCTTAAGGGATTCTTGGTAGCCATTGTTGTAGGCAAATTCCACCAGTGGCAGGTAATCTTCCCACCTTTTAAGTTGATGCATTACATGCATCCTTAGCAAGTCTTCTAATATTTGGTTCACTCTTTCCATCTGTCCATCGGTTAGAGGATGATATGTTGTGCTAAACAGTAATTTGGTCTCCAAACCAACCATCAAGGATTTCCAAAAGTTGGAAGTAAATTTCGTGTCTCTGTCAGACATGATCTTTTTAGGCATACCATGTAGTCTGAATATCTCCTTCATGAATATGTTGGCAATGTCTATTGCCTTGCAAGTCAACTTGATGGGGATAAAATGGGCAGACTTTCTCAATTTATCCACCACCACCATGATGGCGTTATTCTGCCTGGCCAACATTGGTAGTCCGGTGATGAAATCCATGGAGATGGTCTCCCATTTCCATTCCGGGATTGGTAGAGGTTGTAATAATCCAGCTGGGTGCCGGTGTTCTACTTTAACCTGTTGGCATTTTAGGCACTTAGCTAAATATTTAGCTATGTCTTTCTTTAATCCAGGCCAATAGAATTGTTTCCTAGTGGCTATGATCATCTTCTGATATCCTGGGTGACCAATATATGGTCTTTTATGTAGTTCATCCATTATGAACCTCTTCAAGTCATCACAATTTGGAATATACAATCTATTTTTGTAAGTTAGTAGACCTCCATCTATCATCTGGTAGCCTTCATACTTTATCCCTGTGGGTTCTTGCTCCAGGTACGAGGTCACGGTCTGGAAGAATGTATCTGTTTCTTGTGCATTCCTGACCCTTTCCTTGACATTCGTCTCGCAGGTGCTCACCACTGCCAGGTGAATTGTTTTCATACTTCTGCTAAGGGCATCAACCACCTTATTTCCCTTTCCTTTAATATGTTTGATTTCAAAATCAGACTCGCTAAGGAGGGCCATCCACCTAGATTGTCTAGAATTGAGTTTTGGTTGGTCAAACATATGTCGCAATCCACAGTGGTCTGTCATAAGTACAGATTTCCTTCCCAGGAGGTAATGCCTCCACATTTTTAAGGCATGCACTATGGCAGCCAAATCTAGATCATGGGTCATATAGTTGACTTCATGCTCATTCAATTTTGGGATTCAGACTACACTTCCTCCTTGCATAAGGACTCCTCCGAGCCCTTCCTTGCAGGCATATGTGCACACTAGGAAGTTAGCTTCGGGGTCGACGATCTTCAACATGGGTGCGTGGGTCAATAGATGTTTTAGGGACTGAAATATTTCTTCACATTTTGGGGTCCAAAGGAATTTAACTCCCTTCTTCTGGAGGGCAGTGATTGGACAACCAATCTTGGAGAATACTTTTATAAACCTCCTATAGTATTCTGCTAAGCCCATAAAGGATCTAATATCCAAAACGTCCTTTAGGGTAGGTCATTCCATGATAGACCTGATCTTGTCAGTGTCTAATGCTACTCCTTCTTCAGATATGACATGGCCCAAGTAATGTATTTGCTGCTAGAAAAAGTCACACTTGCTAAATTTGGCATAGAGTTGATGTTCTCTTAGCACTTGAAGCACAAGTCTAAGATGTTCCTCATGTTCCTCTCCATTCTTGGAGTAAATTAATATATCGTCAATAAAAACCAATGCAAATTTGTCTAGGAATTTGTTGAGCACATTGTTCATCAAACACATAAAAGTGGCAGGGGCATTGGTTAATCCAAATGGTACTACCACAAACTCATAGTGACCATATCTCATCCTGAAGGAGGTTTTGTGGATGTCTTCACTCTTGATTTGGACTTGATGGTATCCAGATCTCAAGTCAATCTTTGAGAAAATGGAAGCACCTCCCAATTGATCGAATAGGTCATCGATCCTGGGTAAGGGGTACTTGTTCTTTATGGTTACCTTATTGAGTTGTCTATAATCTATGCACAGTCATAGGGTACCGTCTTTATTTTTCACAAACAGGATTGGTGCTCCCCATGGAGAAACGCTAGGCTGGATATAGCCTTTGTCCATCATTTCTTTTAGTTGTAATTTAAGCTCAACTAGCTTGGGTGTGCTCATCCTATAGGGTGTCCTAGACACTGGCACTGCTCTTGGTGCAAGTTCTATCGAGACGTCAATGTCCCTTCTCGGAGGTAGACCTGGTACCTCTTCCAGAAACATATCCTTATAATCTCTTAGTATGGGGTGGTCTTTGAGGCTTGGTTTGTCATCTTCAACTGATTCCAACACCTATATCGCATATAGTGGACATCCCTTTCTACAATACTTTCTCATTTGAAGGGATGATATTCGTCTCACTGAGACAGGTTTTTGGATCCCTTGAAGGGTTATCTATCTTCCTTCTTCACTTACACATTCTAAGGTTTTATGGTAATAGTCCAATCTAGCTTTATATGTGGCTAACTAGTTTATACCAATCAACAGGTCATACGATCCTAGGGGTAGTATGTTAAAGGTTGCTTGGGTGGGGAATTCACCCATAGTGAATTGGCAAGCTGGTATGACCTCCGCGATCCTAAGGGTAGTATGTTAAAGGTTGCTTGGGTGGGGAATTCACCCATAGTGAATTGGCAAGCTGGTATGACCTCCGCTACCTTTCTTTTGGTGCCAGTGGCTAAATGTACCAACCATGGCTCGATGTGTTTATGTGGCTGTAATTTACACTTATCAACAACCTTAGGAGCTATATAACTCAAATTTGAACCAGGGTCAATTAGAATAGACACTAGATGGTTGGTGATCATACCTTCCATCTCCACCACTGAAGCTTGGTGGTCATCTTGTCTATTATCCATGGCTTCATAAATTTGCAACATACTCCTGGCCACGTCATTGATGGTGGTAACTTCTTAAACATTGTAAATTCTCCGACTGTTCTGTTGTCGGTGTGGGCAGTCCCTCAGTAGATTTTCTTCTCCACAACCCCAACATTTCAAGGGTTCTCTCTTTAGGTTATCAATATTTCCTGGGGTAGATCCAAAAGTTTTATTTCCGCTCTGGGAGGGGAAATTATGCTGGTGTACACTTCAGGTTGAGAAGCTCATCCTTGAGTCCTTTTTATTGTTTTTAAATCTTGGGGATTTAAACCCCTTTTTCTGGAATCCCGAACTATTCTTCTGCTTCCAACCTTCGCGAGGTTCTGTCCGATGCCCAAGCTGTTCATAACAATATCTTGCCTTTCAAATAGTGTCTTGTAGGGTCTTTGGCTCATCAAAATCAATCCTATTCTGATAGTCCTTAGGTGGTCCACTGATGAATCGTTGCACCTTTGCCTTTTCTTCTTTTATATAGGGTACATACCTCAACAACTTGAGGAATCTACTGACATATTCCTCTATGGTGAGTTGCCCCAGCTTGAGTTCATAGAATTCTTTAGTCTTTTTGTCGAAATACTTTTCCGACAGATACTTCTTCCTGAAGTATTTCTCAAATTGTTCCCAAGATAGGTCTTCTTCGTGAATCCATTTTACATTCTTAAGGTCTTCCCACCAAATGGAAGCCTTCCCATTCAGGTTGAAAGTGGCTACTTGGGCCTTTAAATTTTCCGAGAAGTCATGGAATCTGAAATACTTCTTTAGTCCAAGCAGCCAGGCCTCCGCTTCCTCTCCCTTCTTTATTTCACCGTCGAAAGAGGGTGGTTTGGCCTTCTTGAATTCTTCAAGAATATGATTTTTGGAATGATTTCGCTTCTTCCGTTTTCTTCGAGAATAAGAACTAGTTCTGCTAGTAGAAGATCGCTCTGAGTCACCAGTTTCCTTTCCAGAGAAATCATCCGAGGCTTGTCCCTTATCTCTGGGGTGGACCTTTCTCGAGGTGCTCTTCCCAGTGTGGCCAATTAAAACACCACGTTTCCATATCTCAGGTGGACTTCGACTCCTCTTTGTCTACCATCGGTCCGCATGACTGGTGTCAGGTCCATGCTACAATTGTCTTTGTATGTCGGATAAACTATGCAGCAAGATTGCATTAATTTCTGTTTGCTTCTCTTACTCTTCTATCAACCTCTCATTGTCGGCCTTGCAGATTTGTAGTTCGACCATGAGGCTCCTCACAGTCTCAGCTAGATCTGGAGGGTTTTCTACCACCCTCCTTTCGTCAGACTCTTTGTCTCTATTGTGGGAGCCATCCCCCACTTCGTGGCGAGTCACCATTCTATGCGTCTATAGTTCCCCACAGTTGATCATCCGCTTGTTGTGCAGGAAAAACACTTGTTAGTCAACATTATATTCATTCACAACCAGTGCATAATTCATTTTTTTTTTTTTTTTCAAATGCATACACACAATAGGAATTTTCATTCTTAACTTTGACTTTTGATAAAGGGGGTTAAGATAGAGGGTTACTCCCTTTAAGAGTACTTCAAATGGAGTTTCTGCGCAACTTGTTCATGAGCCCAAGAAGGCCAAGTGTTGTAACCATGCTCTGATACCAATTTGTCACACCCCCGCTTCGTCAACCTAGATTTTTTGTCTTTTCTTTGAGGGACAGAATCCCCGAATTTTTATGGAGCCTAGCGCAGACCATCTCTTCCTTATCCTCCTCCATGTGATCGCTGGTTATGACCACATGCCTTACCAAAAGGGCGCTTCAGGCTTTCACGATTCGGGATTTCTATGTGCGAGCTCTCCCTAACATCCTGTCCCTTGAAATGCCGAAACCCGAAATGGGGTTAACGAGCTCCTTGGCTCCCCTTTTTCCTACTCCATGTGACCACCTCAATGAACACACGCTAACATCAAATGGCGCTATTGAAAATTGGCTTTCAAGATTTCCTATTTCAAGGAACCCTTGTTCCTTCAATCCCCGAAACCCGAAAGCTCGGTATCATACGGATCTACGGTCCAGATCGTCGACTTGATCAACAGCCTGTATTAAATCCTGGCATCCTACCTTTCGGGATTCTGGTGGAGTCTTCACTCCTAATTCCTCGATCTCTAGAACCTTGACGACTTTAGATCTTCACCATGTGTCCTTTACAATTGGATGGTCGAGATTCTTTCGGGACCCAAAATGTCGTTTCCCGAGTTAGACCCTTGATTAAATGATAGCGCCTACCTCCTCCTTCTACCACACGATCCTCCTCCTTCTACCACACGACCCTGTCCTGTGACCTAGGGCTCATCCACAGAGTGCGTCGGGGTTTCGTATACTGGGATTTCGTGATTTGCGAAGACAAGGAGGTCTTGCCCTCTGGTTTCTTGGGTGCCGAAATGCCGAAACTTATTCACACTAAACCGATGGTCCAGATTACTCATGGATCAACGACCATGATCACGTCGCGATTTCGTGAATCGTGATTTCATGTGGTCCTACCCTTTGACCACTCCAAGTCTCGAGTCAGCGAAATGCTACTCAACTGCCACGTGTCCTGTGCCGATGGACGGCTTCGACTACTTTGGGACTTTCAAGACTTCATCGAGTCCACTCTCCTACCTATGCAAGGGTTAAGATCGATGGTTAATAGGGCTCTGACAGATCCTTGGACCTGCGGTCCTAGATCTCATCGCTATTTGCGAAGGCTGAAGGGGTCGAGGTGTTAATGCCTGCACTCCTCCTCTAGATCCATCGGTCTTGACAAATCTGGGGTATTTCCGAAAGGATTCCGACCGTTCGTCTACCAAACAATGGGGAATTCTCTTTCGATAATTGGACTCGATATCCTTTCTAAGCTTGATTCATGAGATTCAACCTCTCGGGGCTTCGAACTCCCACGACTTTGAAACCTAAGAGAACTAGTCTTTCTTGTACAAGGTTTTGAGACCCAGGTCATTAGGACCTTCAGATGATTCTTGGGTAATTATCCCTAGGCTTGGTGACCTGACTGATATGCCTTCCTAATTCACTGAGCTATGAACTCTGTGACCGAGGTAAAGTAAACTTGTGGGTTTACTATATCGGTAGTCTTTTCAAGGAACTCACTCCGACTCTGAAATGTGAGGAAACTCCTCGGAAGAAGGTGCCTTCAGGAAATTAAACCAGGACAGAGCGCGAGTCAAGTAGATGGGACAATTCTCAAGGGAACAAACTCATATTCTGAACTTATTCATTCTATACATGAACCGATTATGGTCCTATAAGTATAAGCATGCATCCATTATTCCCAGTCAAAACACAAGCCAATTACTTCTATACAGAAACCATTTATTAGCATATAAACATGAGCATGCATCCAGGATATTCAATTCAAAATACAAGACATAAACACTTATCAGAAACACCAGGTGTGATGCAGCTGCTGAGAGGGGTGCTCATTTCCACCCAACCATAGGCTCAGTGACTCCAAACGGATTTACCACTAGCCACCCCTAAGCTAGACCATGATGCTTGAGATTCAGTCTCCTACTTCTAGCTCAATGGAAGTCAAGGAAGAAGGTTACTCTCCTTCTCCTCTGTTCAGAACTCCCTATATTTCCAGAGTTCCTCCACGGTCCCTATCACGCGCGTTCTCTCCTCTATTCCCCACACTTCCTTTCTTGCCTCTTCTGCAAGATTGCGTGTGGCACAAATTCCCCCATCCATCATCAGGTCTGGGAGCTTCTACGGATGGGAATTTTACCACCATCCCCTCATTAGCTCTTGAGGATCCTCCCCACCTACCATCCCGATGGGAAATTCATTACAGGGTCAGAGAGTTGCTTTAGTCTTTGAGAAAGTACAAAATAGTTTGGTATTGGTTCAGTGGAAGTTAACGCAACCATTCCAGGTCCCTTCCACCACCTCTCATTATCCATCGTGGTCTCTTTCAGCACATCCCCCTCTCAGCAGTCATGCAACACATATATTCATAACATAATTTACATTCATCGACATTTTATACAAAGGTCTGTCAAATCAAATGTTCACATCTTTGAGTTTTCCATAGTTCTTGGCCAATATAGTTATTTTTACAGACTGGGGGAAACAGGGTGTTACAACTCCCCCCCAAACACAAGAATCATAGCATATGTGAGGTACATTTGCAATGTTCCCCCAAGTTTCTTTATCCAATATCTTGACAATAGCATGCCGAACTTGGGGTGAACATCAACTAGCATGATATCCATGGCCATAATTTTCATGGGCAACTGGAACAATGTCATGACTAAATCTTTGATGACCTGTAACACCCTGTTTCCCCCAGTTTGTAAAAATAATTGGACTAGCCAAGAACTGTGGCAAACTCAGAAATGTGAATATGTTATGTGAATGTACCTTGTGGAAAAGGTCGATGAATGTGAATAATATTATGAATTTATATTGTAGGACTACTGAGAGGGGATATGCTAAAAAAGAGACCACGATGGTTGCAGAAAGGCGGTGGAAGGCACCTGGAAAGGTGGCGTTAACTTCCATCGAAAATCAATACCGTATTTGGAATCCACTGGCCCGGAGAACCAAAAGTGGCTCACTGGCCTCGAATTAAATGTCTCGCAGGCTGGTAGGTAGATGGCTCCTCAGGAATTAATGAGGGATGGGGAGGTGAACCGCCCATCCGTAGAGCCATCAGGCCTGACCAGCGCGAGGGAAATCGCACCACACACAACCTCACAAGAGGATAAGGCGTGGGGGAGAAGCGATTGGGGGGCAGACACGAGGGGAGAAAGAGAGCTCATGGTCTCAGCTCGGGGGTGGCTAGTGGTAAATCTGTTGGGATTCACTGAGCCTACGGTTGGGTGTAAACGAGCACCCCTCTCAGAAGTTTCATAATCCCTGGTGTTACTTTCTGATAAGTGTTTTGCCTTTGGCATCTTGAAAATATATGTATGCTGACATTTATGATCATAAGCTGTGAAATTGTGAATGATTTCATTATAAGAATGTCTGTATGGTGTCTTGATCAGTACTGGTAGTTGTATGTTTATATGGAAAGACTACGTATGGCTTATGTTCTTATAAATCGTTATTTATATGCATACTGATCTAATTCAGACTTCACGCCTGGTTCTCAGGAGAGAGATACCCTTATCTGCCTCAGATAGTACCCTGGGTAAACCTCCCCATAGAGATACCCTTCTCGAAAATCCCATCAAGAACCTGGAAAAAGGACGTGAAGGTGCAAGGCCTTAAGAAATCCCTAATAAGTATTGAATC
>ML784448.1:496990-515363 GCA_009831015.1 Picea engelmannii
AAAAATGGACGGCCACGATCATCTCCTTAGCATACTTAGGCCGCGCCGCTAGTTGAATGGGCACTTTTATTTGTCATGGCCCCATATACCATATGACCATGAGTTGCGTCCGTTGGATTAACTCTTAGGCACGTCACAATTTCACGTTTCACGACCTCATGATGCTCTCCATGCTCATATTCTTGAAACGCAAAATCGCAATTGCTTGGATCGAGCGACATGTGTTCCTCTATAATGAACGGTCGTGATCACTTCACGACTCTGCCTACTGCTATCCTTCACGCAACTATATGGCTCCAATCAATTGATGACTGTCGATCTGATATTCTTGAAGGATCTCAGCCCATTCAGTTGATTTGTGTTTGCATCAAACCATTTCAAGCATAGCGCTTGGTGGCTGTGACTGGGGTTTGTGAACAACTACTTGGATGACCAGCTGAAGGCTCAGGAAGCTAACAAGATCAACGAAAGGGATAAGGAGAAAAGTTGTCGCTGCTAGGGGAGAACATAAGGGGTTGGTATTAATAGCCTTCGGGCGATCCAACGAGGAAAATAGGTCGATCGAACGAGTGGATGAAAACATAAGAAAGACTACAAGCAGGGAGAGAAAACCTACGATCGAGTCTGTTACACATCAAAATTACTCACTTCAATAGTGTCACAAGTGTCGTCATTACAAGTGTTGTAAGTGTCGCATCTTGACCACAAGTGTTGAAAGTGTCACAAAAATCATACTGCCATATTGCCTATGTCGTGCCTCTAACGACATCATAAGGACACTTAAAACACCTCAAAGACTAGTTTTGAAGAAGATAAATCAGTTGACAAGTAGTACAAAAATTTGCCACTGAAAAAACCACTCAAATATCAAATTTGGAAGGCAGTGCTCCCCTTTGCACTGTCAGGGAGTGCCAATGCTCCCTGGGCCTCTTTGGGGGAGCATTCAAAATATTTGTGTACCCTTTTGGGGGAGCGCTACCTTTTCTGAGCGGATTTTTGGTTTGTTGAGCTAAAACAGGGAAGAATCCCCTCAATATCTGAAGGTAGTTGGGTTCGAATCTTGGGTCAAGGCATGATCTTAGGGAAGATTCTCAACTGAAGGAGAGGAGTCCTCAACTTATCCCAAAGATCTCTCAAGTGGTTGGGCCTCTCCAAGCTTATATAAGGAGGCCTTCTCATGGTGAAAGGGACACTAGAGATTGATACCAAACTTATGATCCTATAAGTGGTATTAGTAGAAAAGATTGGAGATATGAAACTTATGATCTCATAAGTGAGATTCCATTGAAGCATAATCAATGTATATTACTTGAGAAAAGGGGTTGGACAAGGAGAGCTAGAAGAGGTTGTTGCACCTCCATCAAAGGATTGTAAGAACCTTTTACTTGTTCTCAGTAATACTCAATGCTTGGCCTATTTATTTCAAACTTATGTTTTTTCCACATGAGTTTGTCTTCAGTAGATAGATCTATATTTGAGCTAATCTCAGTAGAATAGGAAGTCCATTGTATCTTTTTTTGTTCCACATGACCTATTAGGGAGCTCAGGATCAAAGCTCAGCCTGGACTTTGCAAGGACAAACGTCGTTAATAAGGTACATATCTTTCTTCTTCTCCTTCATATATTATCTTGATTAGATCTAAAAGGATGTTAGTGCCCATGTTAAGCACTTTTCTGTCTTGGCCTTAGGAGTCTAGAGACCAAGAGGGAATCCACTTGTCCGCAAGAGGATTCACCTGTAACAGAAATTGGCTACTCCACTGGGGAGGAGCTCTGATTTTTGTTTCCTTTCCTAGATCTTGTTTTGGCCCTTTTCCCACTCATTTGACCTTCTCCATACTATCTCTTTGATTCTTAGATCTAGTTGATTGGATCTTGATCTCATCATATGCAATTTGATTGACTAATTTTGCTTGATTTTTTTGAGATTTTTGGCATTTTTCTAAACTTTTGAAGCCTAACGCTCCCCTGCCCTTGCTATGAGAGCGTTAACACTCCTTGGATGTCTTACACAGAGCGTTGGAATGCTCCGGTGCCCCTTACACCAGAGCACTACCCCCTTTTCTGTGAAAAATCCTCTAGGTTTTCAATTTCTGAGTTCAATTTTTGCTTTTTGCACTTGCTCAGAGTCTCATACTCTCAGTGCATCTTGATCTTGGCCTTCAACACCCTATTTTCTAATAATTGATCCTCTTTTGTTTGGAAATTTGACATTTTCTTTCCTTGCCTTGAAGTCACTCTTTGTCTTTGTTGATCTAGAGTTAACTTACTGTTTTCTTCTCATTTATCTAACTGAGTAGAAGCTTTTGTGAGGAAATTCAAAGGTCTGTGAACCTTTCCATTTGATATTTGAGTTCAATTTTCCAACATTTCTCTTTTGTTTGAGGCTTTTTGTTCTTGTTTGCAAATTTGGTTATCTTTGTCTTTTTTGTTTATTCACAACGAGAGTGCATTTTTGTTTGTGTGAGGTTTGCTTCTGATTGTTTAATCCTAAAGTCTAATTGACATTAGAAGTTTTACATCTGATTATCATTCACATATAAGCAAAAGGACATATTTTAGTGATTGGTTTGGATATTAGAAGGCATTTCTGAATTTTTTTAGCATTACATTGGATTTGATTGAGAAACAATTGTATGAGGATGTTGCATCTCAGTGTTTGATAATGAAAAGAACTTTCTCTCTTTCCCTTAAATAATCATTCATCGAAAGACAAGATTTCTTATCATTTTCTTGTGCATTTTTTGGGATTTGAGTCATCATACCATCAGTTTCATTTTCATACACACTTGAGTAAAGAACAACTGTAAAATTATCGCTAATTAAAATTTATCTAGAACATTTTTATTTTTAGAATCTTCCACCAACATTAGACTAGGACTAGTACTTTGGATTAGGCCATGAGTACAACTCTCCAAAATTTTTCAAAACAAACATTAGCATCTTGCAATAGGGAGAGAAAATCTGATTGTCGTATAGGCTTTCTAGGATCCCCCTCTCACACAGGTGTTACACACGAGGTCGCATTCAGGAGAATTTCGAAGATTATCCCTCCGTGGTTCAATTGTTTGTAGTGGTTGGATCGTATATTGGGGGTCACTTGAGGGTATACCCACAATTATGTGTGGGAGCCTCTCGAGTTGATTTCAGACTTGTTATCCTGCCCATATGTTCGTACTGGACTGTCGACTGTACTCGCCCAGGGGTTGACTGCGAGTTGGTGTCCTTAGTTTCCATAATCTTTAGGTACTTACACAAGGTGACGATGAAGGGAAGTCTCACTATACTTGGAACAGACATTGGTCAAACTCACTCGGGCTCCTTGGAGGGTAAATCCACAATTACTGCGTGGAAGCTTGCACCAAGGTGAAAGTCCATTAAGAAGGTCGCCATTGTAACTGTTCCACCATATCCTAGCCCCTTCTTGACTTGATCATGTGACGTTGGATTTCATCACCAACTAGTATGATCATCGAGAGAAGTTTTGTTTGCTTGGTTTTGATTCCTAGATTTTATTAGTGTATGTTGTTTCTTTTCGTTAGTTGGCCCTAGATTTTCAGTGTGTGCTGTTATTCTCCACAATTGAGCCTATAGACGATAAAGGTCTTTACCGATCGCGTAGGATGCAAGGGATACCTCCGGAAGGCTTCCAACCCTTACCTTATAATCCTCCAGAAGACAACTATCGTGGAGAGGTAAAAGATCCATCTGACTCTGGGAGTGTTGTTGCTCCTCCGTTAGACAATCCAGAAAGCACTTTGGTTACAATTGAGAATCCAACTCCTTGCACTACATATGTGTCAACAACCCCTCTCGAACCACTTTTTCTTCGTTTATAATCCCTTGGGAACGTCATAGATGAAGAGGTCCCATAGTTTCCTAAGAGAGCATTTACCGAAACATATATGGGATCCACAGAACCAATCTTCAGTGATGAGTATAAGACTCCTATTTGTCCTACCACTGCAGTAGATACAAATCCCACACCTGCTCGTTCTGTATGGAGGACTTCATCAGGACGCGATCTCTATGAACATTTTGAATCCATTCGACAACCCTTTAATCCTCATGACCCTCCTGTTGAAACTGACCCATCTGGTCAAACTATGAATCACCCCATCGATCAGGTCATTAAACCTACTGTTACATCAACACAAGTCCATCCTAATGCTGGAATCATCACCTCTAATCATTCCCAAGGCACTTCGACCCCTACCCCCACTTTTACAAACTTTCACTCTACAAGTCCACATGTTCTGCACGATCTTGCTGGGACATATTTGCGCCAGAGAATGCAAACCCTTGCCAGCCAAATACAACTGACTGGAGGGAAACCACCATCTAGCGGACCTAACCCTCCTATAATACCACCATCCTATGGCAGGCCTACCCCTCTCTAGGGACAAACCCCTTTTCATATTCCTCCTGGAGGGAAACCTCCCTTTGCTAATGATCTGAAATTGGATCCAGAAGCTTGACAGGGCTTAAAAAATGCTCAAAAATGAAAGTTCTCAGAATATAACAAAACCAATGCCATTGCGTCCATCTCGTCTTCCTGATTCTGGCGATATATTTACTTTGTCAAACGGGTTCCGTATGCAAAAGTTATCGCGTTCTGATCGGAAGCCCAAACATGTAAAAAGTCAAAGGTCAACTGGTCAAAAGTCAGCGCTGATCACATCAGCATGCTGACTATGCAGAAGAGGACATGGCACTCTCTAGCTGATCGTGATTGGGCAGGTCTACTGACAGGGGAGACATGTGGCAGGCAACTGGACTAGTCAATGGTTGACAAGTGGCATTAATCCATCAAATGGGGAGATGCCACGTGGCCCAGTCATGGGCAGCCACGTGGCACCCAGTCATCAGTTGAAGTGGCATGTTTAAAAAAAAAAATGTTTTGGGGTCCATGGGTTTTGAACCCATGACCACCACCAAGCCCAACACCTTAAGAAATGGTCTTTGCCAATACACCAAATTATTTCTTATGATTTAAAACCCACATTATAAAATATATTGTAAAGTATTGTATGGAGAGGGGCCAGCGCTTAGCCCTTTGGGCTAGCGTTTGGCCATATGAACCCATATGACCCTGTCAAGGGGGTGCGCGCTGGGCAAGAGGGGGATTATGCCCAAATCTAACTATAAAATGGGTTTTATAACCAATTTTTGGGTTTTAATGGTAATTAAGCCTATTTTTAATGGTTTTTGGGAATTATTGGGTAGTTTTGGAGCCTAATTTTTGGGAGGAAGTTGGGGATGAGCAACCAACTTTCCCAGCTATATAACCAAGGCATGTTTGAGGCCATAAGAGGGCATTCAGAGCATAATTATGCTGAAGAGAAGCCAAGCCAAAGCCATTTTGATGCAGAGAAGCTTTTGAGGAGGAGACGTTGTCGGATCATTTCTGGGAGCTCCGGATGTTCGTTTTGCGTGCTGTTTTCATTGTTGGGTTCTTGAGATCTGGACGAACATGACCAGATCAGTCTTGTATCTATTTTGCATTGCAGCGATGTACTTTTGAGAATTTTAACAGAAATAAAGAAGCCTCTCCCACAGAGAAAAGGCCCGGAGACGTAGGCAAAGTTGTGCCGAACTCTGTTATCAATCTGCATGTTATGGTTTGCTGTTAATTCTTTCATTTCAGATCTGCAAATGTATATATGTCTGTCATAATTCCTCTTCTTTCCTCATTCTTCACTAAGTTTTCTCAAATGGTTAAATAACGCATGCAAAATTAAAACTCAACCATAAGTCATTAAAAGATCCTACGGATTAGCTAGTCTTACCCCGGTCGTTAATCCACCACTGGCAGGGGGGAAACCTTCGTTTGTTGGAAAACATTCACAATCCTGGGGAGTATCTTCAGGAGGCACATTTACCCAACCCCACATTAGGGGGCACTCATATCTTAACCCACAAGGAGGAGTATCAAATCCTGTTCCTTCTGGACCATCTTATGGAAAACCTTATCCGAGCGTCCCAAACACCACCTGGTGTCCTCAAGGACAACAATCGTATCCTCCCCACGAGCCTAATGTGTATCTTCCTTCGGGATATACTTCTTACCCTCCTCAAGGGAAACATGTTTATCCTCCTTATGGGCAAGAAAATCACCCGGCTTATAATGCTTAGAACCCACCGGGTTATGCAAATGTTTCTCAGCCATCATCGAATCCTGTTTATCCTGGTCAGAAATAACCATATGTAGGAGGACCTACTGGTTACAATTATCCACCTAACCCAGTTTATGGTCCTACTGGTGTTCCTATGCCACACCAATATCATCTGCAAATTAACCAACAACTACCTTTCCTTGTGACTCAGGATCTCCCAGACTTGTCTCGGTTAACCAATGATCCTATTTTTCATTCACCGGTTTGGCCAACTATTCCAGCTAAACTTCCTTCTGATATTCCAAAATTTGATGGAAAACCTGGAGAAGATCCAAATAACCATGTGATGAATTTCCATTTGTGGTGTTCATCAAACTCCTTAATGGATGATTCTATACGTTTGCGTCTTTTCCAGCGAATACTTAAGGGCTCTACAACAATGTGGCATATTGAACTACCATGTGCTTCTGTTCATGATTTCAACTCCCTTGCCATGTATTTCCTCACGCACTTTCAACTACCTATTCGCTATGAGATGGGTACTGAATTCTTGACCTCCCTTCGTCAAACTGACTCCGTGCATATCTCTGACCATATTCATGAGTGGAGATGATGACGAAGGATGATCAAAGCAATCATTCCTGATGAATTATTGGCAGAGTAGTTTACCAAATCGCTTTTACCCCCGATCGCTCGTGATGTTGCTATGGGTGGCATAGTCACCGAGTAAGAAACCATTGCTCGGGATCAGTACTTAGATTTGGTTTATTCAAAATCTGGTACTTTGTATGAGTTTCTTCCGAATACTGCTTGAGCTAATGTCGACCCATCAAATCCGTCATCCTCATCTCACGTTGATGGTGTTATCGGTTCTGTCAAAACTCAATCTACTTTCCAGTCGACCACACTCTCCTTTACCTCCCCCCAAACTCAGATCTGTGAGGTGAATGTAGTTCAATATGCCCCTTCACAACAATCCGAAGGTAAACATAAGGCAAAAAATAAATCAAAAAATACTAATAACAATGAACAACCAAAAAATCAAACTCAAACACCTTCTACTGAAAAGAAACCACAATGGAAACTGAAATTCCTGTGTATCATTTGTGGTGATGATCACTACAATTGAGATTCTTCACATCGCGATGAAGTGGCCAAACTTTTCTAGGGAAATTCACAACCCGTTGTGCTTACTCATCCTTTTCCATAGCAGCAATCCACGGTTTCTCAAACCCCCTCTCCTGGGGGCAGTTCTAGCCATCCTCATGATGAGGCCTCGACAAGTGCCCATATTTATATGTTTAATGGGATTAATTTGATCACTCACTCTAAGACGTACGACACACCAGTTAAACCTGACAAAGGAAGAGTCACTAATGGTACCGATACTTTACCGGATCCATCAACATCCTCCGTTAGTCCTCCATCAGTTAATCCTTCGTCTGGACCACTTGAGATTGAGAAACCTACGTTCGACTCTATCTTACGCCCTCCTAAGAGCACTATCCATAAATCTACCTTTAATCCTAGTTCACGTGCTGCCCAGAACTACAACATTGTTGAAGATTTGGCTCAAGTACCGCGTGCTATGTCTGCGTTAGAAGTTCTACAGAACTGCCCCAGTCAACATAGAATGCTCTTGGCTACTATTGGCACTGTTGATCCTGAGTCGTCCAACAATATCATGTTTAACCTGGACAATTATCCATCTCGACTCTCCCACCAACTTGCTTTCCAAATTGATGTTGTTGTTCACAATCAACAAATTCACCGAACCATCTTAGATGAGGGAGCCTCTACTTGTGTCATGTCTTTAGAATGTTGGAAAGGTTTAAAATCACCCGCACTTAACAAATCCCCAACTATGTTATGCAAATTCGATCGGCGAGGTTTTCATCCCCATGGGCTTTTACAGTCCCTACCCATCCAGTTGGGCGGAAAAACTGTCACTGTTGATGTCGAGGTGTTCAATGCTCCCCTCGATTACAACTTATTACTTAGAATAAGTTGGTTTTATGCTATTACTGTCGTTGCCTCGTCAGTGTTTCGATGTGTACAATTCTCTCATCAGGGAAAAATTGTCACTGTCGATCAGTTAGATTTCTGTACACCCGACGCTTGCGCTCCCACTACCAACAATATTCCATTCTTGGGAGATCACAAGATCACATATGAAAGCATTGGTGTTGTCTTGCTGAAAGATTCTAGCCTTATGGGTACCTTCCCTACACCACTTCCATCGACTACACCTCATATTTCCACCGTCGATATGATTTCGACCACGGCTTATCAATCTTTGGAATCATCTGACCCTTGGATTGTACCTAGTCCCTTCGAATTCGATGCGCTAGGTGACACCATGCCACTTAGCCTAGCTGAAACATCATACTTTGCTGTCCAATCTGCTTCTCCCTCTTCAGATGACCAACATCTATTGGCACCTGACAGTTACTCGATGCCATCATGGTTAAATTCCTTGTCATCTTCATTCGACTACATTTTCCCAATTTTTCTTCTGATGAATCTATTATGGAAATGTTGAGCATTGACGAGCTACCACAAGATGATAACCATCATCGATCCTCTTTTCTCCCCCTCGTGAAGAAATTCAGGAAGATATACACTCTATCTTCCCTCCTAATGTTGATTTTCCGTTGTCTCCCATGACTTCAACTTCCGATGATTTGGATCCGGTAGTTGACATGGTGATCTCTTCGGTAGGGCTATTGGAGCCTGATCTCCTTACCCATGTCGCGGCCTTCGACATGTGTTCCTTCCATAGTGATTTTCTTCCATCCAGTGAAGATCTCTTGGAAGCCATGACCGATTTTTGTCCCTTGACATGGTGTCCTTCCAGAGCATTATTCTCTTGGAAGCCATGATCGAGGAGAGTCCACGAGCATATTTTCTCTTCTTTGTAGCAAGCTCGTTAAAAAATGAAACATAAGTCACGAGCATAGTTTCTCTTCTCTGTAGCAAGCTCGTTAAAAAATGAAACATAAGTCATGAGCATAGTTTCTCTTCTCTGTAGAACGCTCGTTAAAAAATGAAACAAAAGTTACAAGCATAGTTTCACTTCTCTGTGGCAAGATCGTTAAAAAATGAAACAGAGGTTATGAGCATAGTTTTTCTCTCTGTGGCAAGAGCATAGTTCTTTTCCTGTGTCAAGCTCATTAAAAAATGAAACAATCACCTCTTTTGTCGAGTCAAGTCTTTCGTTAGGTCTCGTATTTGAACCTTCATTTCATCCACCCTTATCCTTTTTCTCATCCAGTAGAGAAATTGGTGACCACCTCAAGTCGGTGAATGAATTGAAGTTTGAGGGGCATATCTCCAGCCTTTGATGATCATTCTGGAGTTAAGCCACTAGCTTTCAAGATGGGGGCACATTGAGCTTAGTTTTTGTTCTTTCTCGTACTCGTAAATACATGAGAATGCATCTAGGTAAACTTTTATCTCTTTTTCAGACCTGCATGGACACATGAAAAAGGAACCCCCTAGAGTCATCTTTAATCTCTTTTCAGACTCTCTAAACATGAAAATATTGTCGAGTGATCTTGCTTCCTTTCCCACTCGTTAAAAGGTTTGAAAGGGCATCTTTTGAGTGATAATTTATCTCTTTTTTGGCCTCGTAAGACTAATATTATGAAAAAGGACAACATTGGAGTCATCTTTAAGTTGTTTTCAGACTCTCTAAATATGAAAAACCACTGAATTTACCTTCTCTGGACTCGTTAAACAATCATACATTGAGGGGCCCATACAGGACTGAACCCTTACTTCTTCTAGTTCACTAAACAAATAAAGAGGGACTTACCAAAGGTGAGTCATATCGAGCATGTGTTACCCTTCTTGAGCTCGTTAAATTAAAAAGAGGTAGTCATCTATCTGGATGGGGGAAAAATTGAAAGAAGCAAGCCAAGTAGTTTTTGAGAACATTACCAGTAACCCTTACAGTTTCCCTTGAACATGACATTTTATCTTTGCATGCATTTTAATCCGCTGAACCTTTGCACTGAGCCAATCCTTTGAGTTTCTTTCACTCTTTTGGGTCACCTGATGAAAGTCACAACATCCACTACATCATCAAGTTTTGGTCCATGTCAAGTTTCTGCTGTTGTGCCTTAGTGTTCAAGGGAAGTATTTGCCTCGAGAGTCAGCCATCAAAAATATCATGTTTCAATACCCATGTCAGTCCATGTTCATTTGATCTACCAATTACATCTCTATGTCTGTTTCATGTCATTGATGGGGGATACATCAAGGCCCTCCTTCGACGAGTATATTCTTGTCGACTTCAACACATTATCTAGGAACTAGACTTAGAAACTAGTTAGTACCTTGGGACCTGCATGCCTCAATGGCAGGCCTCCTCATGTTCGACAGTGGGTTTACAACATTGACCCTTGATCGGGGGATTCCACGGATGTTTGACTTCATCTCATTCATTCATATTCGTCGGAATGTACTAGAGTACCTTGGGAATCATTGACATCAATGGTGATCTCCCTCGCGCTTGTTAACGATTTACATCATTGACCGGTAATCAAGTGGTTTCTACCATGTTCGACATTAGGACATCTATTCACATGGTTAGATTCGTACTACATTGGTATCGGTAAGAATAACCTGGGTTGAGTCATCACTCTTATATGTACTTTGCCCAGGTTGCGAAGGAGTTTTCTTTTGAACTATGACACATATACTATTACATAGATCCACTTTGTATTGGTCGTGGCTATGTCTTGTCATCTCGTAGATCCACTGTGTATTCTTCATGGCTACGATCAATTCAGGTCATAGGAGTATATATCCACATTATATCTTCAGTGGATATACCTTTTTGTCAATATAATTATGGATCCGCGGTGTATTTTATGGAGGCCATATCTAAAAATTCTTTATCACTCAAGCATAGGTATGCCTGCCTTGGGTTTGAAACATGTCATAATATTTGTTTGATGGTTGTGTGAAGATTTTTCTAGCCTCTCTGTGTCCATACCCTTGCTCGAAAAAGTCTACAAAGTACTTCAGTTATCATCGTCTTCTGACTTCACACTTTGGGGGGCAATCTATTACACATCAAAATTACTCACTTCAATAGTGTCGCAAGTGTCATCATTACAAGTGTTGTAAGTGTTGTATCTTGACCAAAAGTGTCGCAAGTGTCAGAAACATCATACTGCCATCTTTCCTATGTCGTGCCTCTAATGACATCATAAGGACACTTAAAACACCTCAAAGACTAGTTTTGAAGAAGATAAATCAGTTGACAAGGAGTACAAACCTTTTGCCACTGAAAAAACCACTCAAATATCAAATTTGGAAGGAAACGCTCCCCTATGCACTGTCAAGGAGTGCCAGCTCTCCCTGGGCCTCTTTAGGGGAGTGTTCAAATGCTTTGTGTACCCTTTTGGGGGAGCTCTACCTTTTCTGAGCGGATTTTTTGTTTGTTGAGCTAAAATAGGGAAGAATCCCCTCAATATCTAAAGGTAGTTGGGTTCGAATCTTGGGTCAAGGAATGATCTTAGGGAAGATCCTCAACTAAAGGAGAGGAATCCTCAACTTATCCCAAATATCTCTCAAGTGGTTGGGCCTCTCTAAGCTTATATAAGGAGGCCTTCTCATGGTGAAAGGGAAACTAGAGATTGATACCAAACTTATGATCCTATAAGTGGTATTAGCAGGAAACATTGGAGATATGAAACTTATGATATCATAAGTGAGATTCCATTGAAGCATAATCAGTGTAGATTACTTGAGCGAAGGGGTTGGACAAGGAGAGATGGAAGAGGCTGTTTCACCTCCATCAAAGGATTGTAAGCACCTTTTACTTATTCTCATTAATAATCAATGCTTGGCCTGTTTCTTTCAAACTTATGTTTGTTCCACATAAGTTTGTCTTCAGTAGATAGATCTATATTTGAGCTAATCTCAGTAGAATAGGAACTCCATTGTATCTTTGTTTGTTCCACAGGACCTATTAGGGAGCTCAGGATCGAAGCTCAACCTGGACTTTGCAAGGACAAATGTCGTTAATAAGGTACATATCTTTCTTCTTCTCCATATATTAGCTTGATTAGATCTAAAAGGATGTTAATGTCCATGTTAAGAACTTTTATGTCTCGGCCTTAGGAGTCTAGAGGCCAAGAGGGAATCCGCTTGTCCGCAGGAGGATTCACCTTTAACAAGGTCTGCAAAAGGAGGAAAGAGGGACAAAATCACAAACCTATGTAGAAAACACAAGTCATAAGATTTTGACAAGTTTATGTGCTAACATGGTGCATGATTGATTTTATGTTACATGATTGTTGTTATGGTACATTATTTGGTACATGCTTGATGCATGTGTTATGGTACAGGTTGATGTGCATGGTTGGCACATGGTATGGTAAAGGTGTTGATGTGCATGGTTGGAACATGGTATTGTACATGTTCTAGTTGGTTGTTGAGTAGATACATGTTTATGTGACAGTGATAGTGACAGTGGCAGTGACAGTGGTAAAGTCCATGATAGTTTGTCTGCACTTATATTTCAGGGCGACAGAACAGGGCAAGGGAAGGTGGTTGTATCCACCTTCCAATTGTAGCCAGAGAACCTAGGGGATTATAACCTCCTTCTAGTTGGAGCTAGAGAATTCACGGAGTTGTAGCTTCCTTAAGGTTGGAGCCCGAGAATAGGGGATTATAGCCTCCTTCCACATGCAGCTGGAGAATTTGGAAGTTGGTGCTTCCTATGAATGAATTCTTGATATATATAATAAAGCATATATATATATATATATATATATATTGGATGCACTCATAGATGATACATTAATGATATACTACTGAACACTGTTGGTAAAGTTAAATAATATATTGTGGTTAAAAGTGGTAGAAATGCTCATTACTGATTCACCCCCCCCCCCCACCTCAATAATCCAATAGATCTAATACTAAGGCATCTTTGATAAAGTTTGTAACATAAAAGGTAAACAATTAGCATTTGATACCTTTATTGCAATCTCTCTTCATTCTTTGATATTTTCTCAATCAATCAAACATCAAAAATCATTCTTCTTAAAAACTTGTTCATTTTATTCATGATTGAGATCAATTGTTCACATGGTAAAGGGATAAAATTCCACAAAGTTGTATGAGTTATCAATGCAAGTCATTAATCCTTAGGCAATCTTGTTAATTGGGAAATCAAACCATTAAGAATTAAGTGCATTTGAGTGATGTTCTTGGGAAAGGAAATATTGTTCATTTTTATATTAAACCATTAATAATTTTGTACATTTGAGTGATGTTCTTAGGTGAAGGAAAGTTTGTTCATTTTTCTTCTAAAAAATACTGCAATATAACATTTAGTGTTTGAAGCCAAACCTCAAGAGAAAAACAATATCAAAGTGAAGTACATTTCACGCAAGCAAATGATTCAGCGGAGGTAGCAAGGAAATGATCTAAGAAAGGTATTATCAAAGGATATTCAATATTTAAAAAATTCACTTGCTAAACAAAAGCTTGAGATCGATCTAGCCATTAAAATAAGTTCAAAAACCATTCTTTTAATGTACTAAGATCACTCATTCAACTCATACAAAATTTCAGGAAGCTAATTTATTTTACTCAACCATAAACTCATCAACCCAGAGGTCTAAGAAAATCCATTTCATCCCAAAGGTCACAATAAAGTATTTCTTTCCCTAGTTCTTATTATTTCTAGCAAACATAAACACACCATGACCAATCAATGAAGCATAACAACAACATGTGAGCTTTTTTAACTTCATAAAGCAAGGTGTAATGCCCCTTCTTGCCCAACTCTACTTTGCATATGATTAGGAGGTTAATCCTAGATTATTTGATGAGTTTTATAATCATTATATGCATTGTTTATCCAAGTAGGTGATAGGTGGAATGTTTTTTATCGATGAGAAATGCTTACTATTCCTGCTTGATGGAGTTTATTAACATGTATATCATGTTATTGATATGATTGTTATGCAATGAAATAATGAGTGATGGTTTGGATACTTGGATGGTGTCACATGATCACATGATGATAAATGATTACTGATGCTATTAAGTACATCTAAGAAGTGGTAGGTTGGAAAKCCCTGTAGGACTCCTGGGTGGAAGCATGATTAAACTAATAAAGTGCATTTGAGGATCTAGGATAAAGGTCATTGGAGCACAACTTACATTATTCTTATCTACTTGGGAGAACTATAGGGATGGAGTATGAGAGAAAGAACTGTTATGGGTAACTTGTGAAATTAAGAATTATGAGTGGATCATGTTACACAATTTTCATTGATCTATTTGAAGTGTGTGAGTTTCATGCATGTGTAGGAGACATGTTGAACTCTTGTCAGCTTATCAACATATGGGTGTGGAACATGACCATGAGGCTTTGGTTTTGGTTTCTTGGGACGGGTTGAGGCACTTCTTCATTCCCACTCAGTCCTCAAAAATGAGTATGGTGCTACTTCTCACCCACTTGGTCCTAAGGGAAAAGTAGTGGTATTTACCTACTTAGCATTGAGGATGAGTAGTAATGTTCCTGGAGTGTTCCTTTACCCTTAATATTGAAACAAAACCAAGTAATACAAAGACTATAATTGCAATAATAAAATACAAGAGACAATGAGATGGAAAATGTGAAATATACCCTTGTATTAAGATAATTTGAAGAAGGGAACAATATCCACTTGCCTCTTAAGGTGGGGTGACCTTTCACCAAGCAAAGCTCCAAATGAGATGCAAGACAAATATTCCATAGCCTCCTATCTCTTTAAATAGATCTTCAATAGCAAACACCCTAACTACTTGTGGTTCATCACGAATGGGTACCAACTACCTAGTGGGCCTTACACAGTGGACCCTTTTATATTAAATAATTATTCACTACTATCTAATGGGCCTTATTGAAAGAGGCTAGATGCATACAACAATTGACTAACTCCTAGGTAGCCTAAAGTAGGGAGGTTAGGGTAGGACCTTAACATGCCCTCCCCTTTCAAAGTAACATTCTCCTCAAGGCTGAAGATGAGGAAATTGTTGTTGAAGCATTGTTGGTTCCCATGTGGCATATTTGGGTGGCATCTCTTTCCACTAGATAAATACTTCACAGATTATGCATTGGCACAATCAACACTCTCTATTATTCAATACTACATTTGGTTGAAGGAAAATGGAGCCTTCTTCATCAAGTTCTACTAAGTTGGTTTACACCTTGCACTTTGATCCCACAATGTTCTTTAGACACGACACATGAAATATTGGAAGAGCCCATTTGTAAGCCACTTGTCCCATGTGTTGGACGATCTCATAGGGTCCATAGAACTTTAGTGCTAATTTTTGAGTTGTTTTTTCTTTGAGTGATGTTTTTTTATAGGGTTGAGGGTGAGGAAACACCTGATCCCCTACTATAAAAGAATGCTTGAAGTGATGCTAGTCCACCTATCGCTTCATTCAATTTTGATCCATAACCAAATTGTCCTTAAGTGTGAGGAGAATGGCTTCTCTAGGATGGAGTGTGTGATCAACAATGTAAACTTTGGAGATGTTGAGTAAACATGAAGTGACTCACAATGGTTTTTGGACACCATCTTAACTCGTAATCTTTTGAAAACCAAGATACTTGCAACTCAATGGTTTTTTTTATCCCTCTATATAAATTTCTACATAATAATTACAGTTTCTTAAATATGTCATGAAAACCATAACCATAAACCAAAGAGTTGAAAAAGAGGGGTGTGATTAGGTGGTCACATCTTGACACTTCACATTTTTGGAAATCTAATGAATTTATGAAGTATATCTAACGAGGAGATCTTGGAATTTCTATTGGCAATCCTTCATTCAAGTTTTAGAAGAAGTTGTGATACCTTAAAGAAATATTTTTATCTACAAAGCTCAACAACAATAGAAAATAGTTTTAGAAGAAGTTGGGATACCTTAAATAAATATTTTTATCTACAAAGCTCAACAACAATAGAAATAAAAAATGAAGATCGCAGAGGAATAGACTATATTGACAACATATATTTAAGAGCAACAACAACAAAGTAAAGAATTAATTCCTTGTCCAACACTACAGGGACCATGGTGTAGTTGAGGAGACACTGCTTGGAATAGGGAGTTGTAAATGTAGACGAGGTTTGAGATGTGAAGATATTGGTATACAACATTTTCTAATTTCAAGAGCAAGTCTATGCCAATTGGACGTGCATATTTTTTGGGGGTTTCTCTCTCCATGAAAATCCTCTCATAGGGAAGGCATGCACCCCTCCAGTAAGGAAGCCCACCATTTCTAGCGGCGTAGTTACTATGTTGAAATTCTTTCCTACAAGAACATTTAACATCTGTTTGAAACAATCGGAAGACCAAAATCCACGTACAAATTTTAATGTGGCACAAACATTAGATTTTAAGTTAAAATAATGTATACGGAAAGCCAATTAACATGATAGTAGGATCGAATATGGCTCAGCGTAACTAAAGGATTTGTTAGTCATTTCTCCTTTTTCCACGGTATAATGAATCTTAATTCCATTTTCAAATTCCAACTAATTCAGTGTAAACTTTACATGAAATTATTATTTATACAATGTTAATGTTAATGACCCAAGATCAAGAGGCATCTAGCAAAAATGGAAACCTACCCCTATACAAATTAATAATGAGTAATTTTAGGTGATATGGTTTTCCTTAAATAACAATGATAAGTAAACTTGCATTCGTAATACAAATTACATCCCTAATGTATCGTAAATTTTCAAATACAACATTCATTATGACTTAAAATGAATTATTTGATACTTGGATGAAAAGGGACTCATTAAAACATTGAGTAAAAGGACCTCTAGATCCATGAGGTGTATAATCCTTCATAAATAATGCCAAGATTAAACAATGAGAGTAAAATCTAATGCCTTTTACAACAAAGGTGAATAAATTTAAATAAGAAAATTTTCACTTTGAGTTGGTGCCAATGACCCTTTATAGACCCCAAGCCATGGGGCTTAGAGACCCTCCATGATTTTTTAAGCCTCACTAATCACATCTTCTTATCCTTGTAATTTAAGTTTTTGACATGATCAATGCTCTTGGGTGATCACAATTTTTTTAATTGATTTGCTTAAGTAACGTTATCACTCAAAGTGTGCATTAATGCCATAGGTGTCTTGTTGAATTATTAATTAATGGAACTTAATATGATCTTGATGTATTTTCTTGAATGACTTTAACTCGTCATCTCCTCATGTTGATTATGAATGAACTATGGGATTATCTTGATCTAAATAGATAGTGCATTATGGGTGTTGCTTGTTCTTTCGGTCTTACTACTTTATTGAGCTTTTTTTTATTGACAATTGGGATTATCCTTGCTTTTTGTTTCATATCACTCTACTCTTATTTAGGTTAGGTTGGTTTACTGGTTGGATAATTTTTTTCCTTCTAGGATGTAATTATTCTCTTGTTTGGCTAAACATGAATGTGTGTTCTTTCATTGTTTTATTGATGATTGACATGTCTCCTTGTTGAATTTTATTTGGTTATGAGAAAGTTGTGTAAAGTTTTAATTGTGTTTATATTCTTTAGTTGCTCCTCTAAGTTTGGATGCATGTTTCTTAAAGTGATCGTTTTCCTTTTAGGAAGATTATATAGGTCTAACACTTGTTTTCTTACTTGATCTTTGCCTCTTTCATTAACATTACCTCTATTGATTGAATGACCACTTTCCTCCTTGCCTTTGGTCATTGATTATTTGTGATGAATGATGATAAGATGTAGACAAGTATTACAAGTGCTCAAATATCTCTTCTCAGTATCTCTTTATGTGCCTAGATGTTTGCTATATATATTCACTTTCAAAGCATACAAAGGTAAACAATGACTATGCATCTCATTGTAAAGTCACTCTTAATAAAACTTGTACCAACCAATAATTGAATGCACTTATTTTGATAATCAAAGTCTTGAATTGTGCTTGAATTCTTCTGATTGGATGTCTAGTTGATCTCTACTTTGGTTTTAGTTGAATTATTAGGGTAGTTTGATAATCTTGAAGTCTTCTTTAGTTGCTTTATGTTTGGATGGCGTGATGATTTCAAAATCCGCTTGCTCATGAAGATCTTACTAAGGTGCCTTTGTACATATTATGATAGCTTGATTATGGTGTCTTTCTTTTCTTGTCTAAGGATGATCCATAAATGGTTTATTTAAATGGCATGTAAATGGTGTGCACGAAGTAGCCAGAGTCT
>ML784448.1:534813-554934 GCA_009831015.1 Picea engelmannii
CCCTCATGGGCTCCTCCCTTGTTATGGACTTGGCACTGGGATATTTTATTTACATGAGGATTCTATCCCATATGCGCCATGTAAAAGCATTTACATGTCTTCATATATGCGGGCCTTTTGATTGATAGTCAACGCATAGTGCATATATGTTGTCCCTTGTGGGATCCTCTCTTGGCTTAGTGCTTGGTCTTGGGAGTTGGGCTTTGGTACTATGTGTGTTATGTTGGCGCTTAGCTCATGAATTTGGAGGCCCAATAATTTTTTATAAAACTATGCAAATAAACTTTAGTAAGCCCGAGAACTTAATGAGTTTATAAAACCACATTTTTGCTGAAATAATAAAAAAATTTATGTGCTAACATAAGCTCCATGGGGGATGGCATGCTCCTTGCGAGCTGCCAAGAACTTCTGTAGACTTGATGCCTTTTTCCATTCCATCTCTACAATTTGTATCCCTTCTCATCCAAAATGAAAACCAATCTTCTAGGAAAACTGAAGAACAATTGATTCTCTAGTGCCTCCATTGGGTTATGGAGCCTTTCACCTCGTTCCAAACCTGTGCAACCATCCATCGCAACAATTCAAGATATGCAACTTATTCAAACAAACTGAAAGAATTGTTGAAAATATCACACTACAATTGAACGCTGAAAGCAAACATACTAATGCACACTGCAATTTTTCCATACTGTACAAACTGAAGCGAACCAAATGCTCGGGAAGCGAGCTTATTATCTACGCTACCCTACTCTAACCAGCTCTCCAATTTGCTCAAGTGAAGTCAAATTTCCATAGAATCCATGAAATTAGCTTCATAACTGATAGAATCTTATCTCTGCAACTGATTAATAAATAACAATAGAGATATATCAACAACCATATAAAATTCATTGGAAAATCATATTCACCTTGATAAGTGGGTGGTATGATAAAATATGAAAACTTCAAATAATTTGAAAAATAAGACTCCAACATGTTAACGCTCTGTAAATTCCCAGAGGTTGTTAGGAAAGGAGAAATCTACGAGAGGTAAATTTATCCAACCACTTCGAAACTGGAATCTAGTCCTACCAGCTTTCGAGAGGGATCTCTCTATATGATTTATATATGTTTTGAATTTAAGATATTAGGCTAGTTAAATAAATAAGATCGAAAAGGTTTGTTGTTTTTGTTGAGTTGGCTGAAAGCAATTTACGCATCCATTGGGCTATGGGGTCTGTTTTATAAAGATAAAAATCTAACCAGAAAACAAAGAGTCATTTCACAGGGCAAGATAATACATTCGTTGGATTCCTTTAGTAGTAAAATTATGAAAATCGGAAAAGATGAGAATATCAATTAAAGTAAAGAAGAAGTTAAGAATTCCTTTACTATAATATAAGAAGATAAACATTAAGATCTTTCAAAGTCTGAAACAGGGTATACGAAGATAAATCCTGCAACATGCGTTACTTTTAAATATTTAGAATAGAAAACAATATGACAACTGAGAAAAAAAACATTCAACATAGAAAAGAAAACATCACCAATGAATAACACGTGAGAATCCTGTGAAAACGTCTCTTTGTATTAACAGAAGATCTCTTGAAAAAGATTGCAATCTTGTATCTTTCAGGGCGTAAAGATCGACCCTCAATACTTCAAAGTGTCAAGTGTTTATAACTAAGAATTACAAACGATCCTGTCATTAAAAATCAGGACGTGGCAAATCTAAATTTAGCTAACTAACTTAACAAGATACTAAAATCTAGGAAAATGTTTGATGATGTGTCGAAATTTCATGCTATTTTCTGGGTGAACCATTGGTAAGGCGTCTGCACAACCTCTTCTGACTAGATAGCTATCTGGGCTTGGACAACTCATCGACTACTCGATCAGATTGTAAAGCTCTTCCGATCAAAGGTGACTGGGAATGTTGACTTTAAGCAATCTACGATATACTTCATCCATCTCCGTGTACTTGGCAAAAGTTGGCTTGGTGATGAAGATGTACCGGATCTCATGTTGTATGCTGATGTCGAACTGTAAAGCATCCAATAATGCCTTAGCAGTGATACTACCTTGTATACCTGATAATTTTGAGCTATCCTTAGCCACAGTGGCTAGTCTCTTTTTATAATCGGGGAGTGTCATGAATTTGTCATTTATAACTCTCATACCAGGAAGGACTTTCTTCTGCAGATCTTCGATCTTGCTGAAAAATATTTGTACCCTTGTGTCCATGGTCTGGACCTTCTCCTCCAGCTATAGCATTAATCCTCTCTTGGTTAGGACCCTCTTGACCTCGAGGATGGTCTCTATCCTATCTTCAATTCTCAACTCTTCTAGCTCCTCTCTATTTTTGGAGTTTAGAAATTTGATGATCTCAGTCGCTTCCGTGGGCATCTCCCCCAGTTCTGCTCTTAACTTCTTGATGGCCTGTTGACTTCTTTGCACCAACTCATTTTACTCGAACATGATTTGTATCATCGGCCATATTTCATTCATGGACTTGGTGATGTCCATCCATACACTTTCTTTGAACTCAACCAGTGTTTTGCCCACCACTGTTTGCTTTTGAAACTGTTGCAATTCTTGTTTAAGATTGTCTGAAGTTTGTTTCTCCTTGGTGTAGCTGGTTTGGAAAGAATATTTGAGTTCCTGAAGGTTCTCAATCTCCTCTTTAAGCCTTCTAATCTCCGTATCTTGCAAATTCATGTGTTCCATGGATTTAGCCTTTTCGATTGTCTTCTCCATAGTTGTCAATGGAGTTGTCAAGGGAATTTCTGCTACAAACGTTGTGCTCACTCCTGTGAGAGGAACTGCGCTCAGTGGGATGACCTCCATGGGCTTTGACTGCTCCTTCCCTTTTACCAACTTTTCCAATTCTGCTTCCATTTCTTTCAACTATGCATTCTGCTCCATGATGAGCTTGAGCATCTCATCCTTTTCCCCTTCTGTCTTTGCTATTTCCTTTGCCTGTGAATCTTCTTTTGGAGGCAATTTCAATTGTTTCCTCAAGGATGCTATATTGGCATTTTTCTTTTTGAGCATCTCCTTGACTGCTTTCACGTTCAAGGGATCATGTCCGATCTTGAGGACTAGTTCCTCCAACGTCTTAATCCTGTTATCCTTGGCAAATGATGATATTTTTTCTAACTTCAACTACGTCTGGACATTATTCAGAGATACTTGTAATTTGGAGACAGAAGTGGAAGCATGTGCCAATGTGGAGAAAACCATTTCTCTAGTTTGCCTGTGCAGATCCATCTGATCAGCTGGATGCACATCTTTAGTTTGAAATTCAAACGTTGCCCTTTTGTAATTAGTGATTACCTTCAGGTCTAACACCTGTGCTTGCAGAACACCATGTGCATTCTACCCTTCTCAATGTTGAATGCAGACAATAGTCAATGTTGTGCAGTGGATGTTTGCTTCTAGAACTGAGCATATGTGTTGTTGGTCAGCGTCTGAATTTTCTTCTTAATCAAATCGTACTTTTCAAAAATGCTCAATTTTTGTCCTATTTTTCTTGGTTGGCTGGCTGGTGGAGTATCTGTAGGCTTTCTGGGCAGCACTGTAGTCATGATTTGTTTGTTGCTTGTAGTAAGGAGCGACCGATCAACCTCCAATGTGGCAGTGGATTGCATTCCCTTTTCACCAGCTGTGTCGAGTGCCGGACTAGTTTTTGGCCTCTTGGTATGTAGTTGAAATTCTTCAGATGATACTTCAGTGACAGAAGGTGACACATCTTGCCTAGGCCTTTTCTCCTTGGGAGCCTGTGGTGTGGTCGTCTGTGAGACAGTGACCGAGAGGCCTTGTTGTTCTGTCTCAACCAGAGTATTTGGCTCCCACTCTGTCTGGTTGACAAATTTTTCTATCTGAGGCCTGGATGTGTGAACATACGAGATATTTTTATTTTTGACCCTCATCTCGGAAATTATCTCGCACGGATCATAGTCCCATGCAAAACTAACAAAAAAATTCATCTCTTTCAATAGTTTGTCTGCTTCCTCCCCGGCGCCTCAGCTATTGTAGACAAAAGATCCAATCTACCCTTTGATTCTGAGCTTCTACTTCTTCTTCAGAGACACAAAATGTATGTCGTCTGAATTTATCATTTTCCTTATATATTCCAGGGCAAAAATCCTCACGGGTAAATACCTGGGCAATTTATATGGGACCAACTCGCACCCATACACTCTGATCTCAGTGTGGTTTTGGTACAGGTACCAATCACTAGTCTTTGTAAGGTCTGAGAGATGTAAAATCCTCTGAATTTTCTCGTTAATTATAGGTTCGGGTCTACCGCTAAGCATACTCACCTCTGGGTGGTATAACTGCTCAATGAACTCCTTGAAACTGAATTTTGTAGAGTTATGTCTGAGCAGCGAAGTCCATGCTATCACTGCTTGTGGTCTTCCATCTTTATCCATCTTCTGCATTGAAAAGGAAAATTTGTTGTTAAGACCCTATAATGTACCTTTTTGCTCATACTTTTTTCTATCATTACATCCTTTTCCCACTCATATTTAAGCCTACATTATCACCTTAATCTATTTCTCTAAAGGTATATAACGTTTCTTCTCTTTGCTATATGTTTAATTTGTTACATGTAATTTTACATTACTCTCATACTTAGCCATTAATCAGAAATATATAGTTGCTAAAACAGTTTGAAGACTGCAGTTAATATATCGTTGCTACTTGAAGACCATGTTGTTGAAACAATCAAATAGTACGCAAATCCCGTTGCTGAAACAACTCATGATTTGCGATGCTGAAACAACATTTCACATACAACAGTAACAAGAAAAGATAATTAAAGGAGATGTTACACTGACCGCAACAGTTGTACCTTAAGCCAACACCATTACAACCATCATTGCTGCTTGAAGACCATGTTGCTGAAACAGTCAAACAGTACGCAAATCCCGTTGCTGAAACAGTCCGTGATTTGTGATGCTGAAACAATATTCCACATACAACAATAACAAGAAAAGATAAATAAAAGAGCTGTTACACCAGCTACAACAGTTGTACCTCAAGCCAACACCATTACAACCACTGTAACAACATTTTGCTACGAAAGATCAAAATATCCTATTCCATGATAGAAGATTAGATCAGACTAAGAATAGGATTTTTATGTACACATGTAATTTTATGCTTAATTGTATTAAGAGGATTCTCCTCTTTAAATAGGGGAGAAGTCAGTATTAGAGGGGAGATTACGAAAGGCTTATCTAGAATGGAATTACATAGAAGGAGAGTGTTCACTTTTGGATATTGTAACTTGTCACATTTGACAGATGAATAAAAGATCATTCTGAGCATTTCTTCTTAGTTCCTTTCATTTTTGGGGAATCTTGTGAGAAGGAGAGGGCCCACCTTCTTCACAAGATTCACCCATTAGTTTTTGTAGTGTGTTAGCATTGTTTTTATTCATACCTCGCTAAAACTCTGTTTTGCTGAAACTCTGTTTCAACTCATTGTTACATCGTTTTCATACAATTCATTCCTAGGTAATTGTTGATCATTTTGATTGGTAATTCTGTTTGCAGAATGAGTTTATGAAAGTGTGATAGTCAGAGATAGGTGTTGAAGATTCCTACTTTGGGGAATAGGGTCTTGTTCTCTGTTACATAATAGTTAGTCTTCTTTGTAGTATGATGAAAGGTTCCTTTTTCCTAGGTTGTTGTTTCTTAATGTAATCTAGGATTCTTCTGATAATTATTTTCTTTTGAATCTTAAACTCTGCAATAGATAGATTGCTTTTACTATAATTCAAAGTAGAACTTCAGTCTGTTCAAAGCAAGGAGTGATTAGTGTAACTTTCACTAAAACTTTGGATTGCTTTTGAGATTGAGCATATACAGTGTGTGATTGCCTTTGAAATAAACAGACTTCCCTGGGTTGACAATTTATGTAACACTTGAATGTTTTAATTAATAAGCAATTATAGTGACCAACATTTTAGCGCCATTGCCGGGGAAGGAAATTAAATATTTCAAAAGCATTTACGTTTTTCTTTCAGATGTACAGATTGCATGAGAGGATGCAGAACCCCCAAGGAAACTAACCCTACAGGTGGCAGGGGCAGAGGAAGAGGAGGAAGAAAGACTTTTATCGACAAGATTATATCAAAATCTAAATCTGTTGTTCCTCAATGACCAAGCTCTCGAAAACCAAAGCCTCAACCTTCCTTTCAAGTGAACTTTGAAACGAAGACAGTTGAAAAACTAGCAGACAACATTGAGGATCGAGCAAGTGCAGTAGGGGAACAAACAGAAGAAACCATGGATGGGTATAATGAAAAAATGCACCATGAAAAACAGGTAGGTCTTGAAGGAGAGGTAAACGATGAAAACTCTTTTTCTACCTTAGGATATCCTATTGGTGATATTCCTAGAGGAGTAGCTCCCATGATGAATATTCCACTTTCAGCTTTACCTAATTTTCATGGTTTATCTTCTGAAGATCCTAATGAATTCATTTTCGAGTTTGACATATTATGCAGAAGTTATGATTACATTTCCAATGCTAAAAAATTAAAGCTATTTCCAGCAACATTAAAGGGAAATGAATTAAGATGGTTCATGAGTCTTGGAGGTTATGTAATCACAACATGGGATCAGATGAAACAGAAATTTCTGCACAAATATCAAGACTATTTCCGAGCAAGAGAAAAAAGAGAGGAACTATTCAAGATGATACAGAAAGAGGATGAAAATATGGAGGACTTTGTGGAAAGGCTACAATATAATCTACAAAGATCCAGTCACCCCAATATAAGTAAAGATATTCTTAAAACAATATTATTAAAAGGAGTAAGGGATGACTGTCTAGATATACGAAATATGTTTAGAAAAGGGGACATATCTAAAGAATCATATGATGAAATTGTTAACCTCTGTAAAAGATGTTCAAGAGGAGCTGCAAGGAATAGATCAAACAACAGGGATACCACATTTTCAAGAGTTCAAAAATTAGCCAGTGGAGGAGCAACTGTTGTTGGGAAAAACACCCTATGGACTAGCAAAATAGGGTCAGACTTGCATGCAGATTTTGACCGAAAAGAAACTACTGTTTAACCTACAACCCAAGATTTAAACCCCTCTTTCACAGTAAATGCATGGAAAAGGACCACCAACCTTATTACTGACGTTCGATGTAGATCCTCCATTGCGCTTTGATCACTTGCTTGCACTGCTCCTTCCACAGATGACCTGCACTCAAGACAAACAACAACTATGCATGCATGCTACTTTTATACTCAAGGGTTAGAAATCAAGAACAAATTCATCAAATCATAGACAATTCATACATTGGGATGGGAAAAGTATTCTTTTTATTACTGAAAGTGAATCAACTTACAACAAAGCTGAGACCGGCCACCGCTCCTTGAACCTGATCCCGGGCTCCTCTTCTTCTGTCCTTCAACTGCTTTGCGTTAAATCTCCTTTGGCATGAGAAAAGGCTAAAGGGTTGGGACAATGGATTACGTAAATGGGTAGAGTTTCTTCGCTATATTTTTTCCTCCTCCAAATGGTATCCCTACCCCTTCTTTTATAGGCTAGAAGGAGCTAGGGTTTTGGACGAACCCTCGACCATGCATGGCTGGGAGTTTCAGTTAACTGACCCACATCTTTTTGTTCTGTCAACAACTTTCATTTTTTCATGCTTTGTTAGGTACACATGGGCTGTAGTGAGTCAGCCAGCGTGCACACGTGTGCAGTAATAGGTTAGGGCACGTGGGCCTTGACACAAGAGGATTTTCAAAGAGTTGTTCAACAGAGTTTTGGCAAAGAAAGGATATGAGTTGGCATGATGCCAGGTAAGCATGTGTGGTGCAATTTAGGGTTATAATAGATGTCCCCTAATGTGTGAGGTCGGAAGAGCATCTGATGGCCGAAATACATTACCAATATTTACTGATGTGCCGAACGATTAAGCCCAAGGATCAGGAACCAGGAGGTGTCGTTTGCAAAATAACAAATGTCTCACCGAGGCGGGCATACCCATGCTCGGGATAAAATAGAACCATGGCTACCAATCAAATACATTGTAGATCCATGTCAAATAATTATAAAGAGTAGTTGTGAATAATACACAATGGAGCTACATCTCTAAATTAGAAAGATATACATATAGAGTATCCATCTTCCAGAAGCTGATTCATCCTGATGGTTGTACTTCAGAGCTCGAGCAACAACTTCAAAATCTTCTAAAACTCAGGTAGGAGTGTAATATGAGTGTACGACTGCACTACCCAGAGGTCTTCGACGACTCGTCGGTTATGGACTTGATAATCTTTGATGATCAGACTGAAGGCTTCAGTGATTTCGAACAAGGACTTGATTGGACGTTCAGGATGGACGAGTATGCGGAAAAGAGACATATTGTAGAGGGGCCGAATTAGGCTTAGTGACAAACTTCCCTTGGACAATAGCACGACAAGTGATAAGGCTCAGGCAACATATATGTTAATCATAAGTCTACGAAGCAGGAGGAGACGCAAACTCTCCATATGTTTGGAAGAGTAACCAAACAATGGAGGACACAACTCTATATAGCGAGAAAAGATTCCTAAGGTCGTACTGCATTCCATAGTCTGATGATCAAACGGACAGATGTGCTTTATCCAAGGGCGACTCATTATGCTGCCAATAAAGAAAATACTTTTCCCATCCTCTTTTTGGGGTATATTTGATTTTTTTTGTTCTTTTTGATAATTTTGCAAAATAATAAAGGAATATTACGTTACAATGGAGGAACGAGTACTGCAAACATACAAGATCAAGGCATAAGGAAAAGACTGATGTTCTGGTAAAATGATACTCGGGGAAAATCCTCCGGCGGCCAAAGGTGTTAAGACACAGAAGCAAACTATCACAAGGATGGTGGATAAGGTATGCAAATGCGGTTGATAGAACAAACAATGGTGACATCCTTCAATGTAAGTTTAACGAGCCCAGAGAAGGTAAGCTCGGTGGTTTTTTATATTTAGAGAGTCTGAAAAAGAATAAAATGAGACTCTGCTGGGGTACCTTTTTCGACAATAGTCTAATCGGTTTGAAAAATGGATAAACTAGCACCGATTAGACATCAATTCAAAATCATTTTAACAAGTGTGACAAGGACAATATCACTCGGCTATTTTTTCACTTTTAAGGAGTCTGAAAAAAGCTTAACTATGGACTCCGTTAGGAATATTATTCTAGACCATTTTAACGAGTGTGAAAGAATAAGGTCACTCGGTGATCTTTTCAATTTTAGGGAGTCTGAAAAGAGATTAACTATGGACTCCGTGGGGGTTTCTTTTTCGTAAATTTAGTTCCTCGGGCCCGAAAAAGGAATAAAATTATACCTGAGAGTACTCTTCTAAAGAATGGGAATTCGATAGAGTATACCTTTGTTCGTACAGTTGACCGTCCGAACCGAAAAAGGGGTAAACTACCGCTGGATAGACGTGACTTCAAATTTCAGTTTAACGAGCGTGAAAGGCCACAAGATCGCTCAACAATCTTTCGTCAATCTTTTCATTTTTAGAGGGTCTAAAAAGGGCTTAAAAGGAAACCCATTATTTTTTGGGAGTCCTGAGTGTGAGACAAAGAGTGAAAAAGACTCATGCAGATGAGGCCCAAACTTATATTCAAGAAAGACTATACAGACTCCCGAGCCTACAGTGTTTTTAGAAACGACATGGACACCACAATGCAACCAGGACCTACCTAGGGCATCCATGTTCTGGTAACCTCTACCACCAAGTCGCGACACTTCTAGAGCAGATATGACGGTTCTGTGTCACAACCTGATGGGATCAATCCTATAGCATAAGAAAAAGGCAATGAGATACAATAGTTGGGGTGGTATCCTAACCTATATGCTTAAGTTGAATTTTGAAAAATAATTTTTTTTTTATGGACCGTCAATATTTTCTCGAAACTAAAAAAAAATGGTCCCAATACCTGATCAAATCCCTCCCATATAACTCCTGGATCGCTCGAAATGGTTTTTGGTATAAAGAAACTGATAAGGGAGGCCAAAAAAGTGACAAAAAGAGGCCAAAAAGTTTATAAATAGAAGCTGGCAGCTCATTATCACCATTGCTAATTTGGAAATTGTCTCTGGAGACAAAAGACCCCCTTTGCCAAAGATAGTGATTCTGAGAGCTACAGTGGACAAAATGAACTTCTGCATGAACCAAGTAAGTACAAACTCCCTTGTCTAGCTATTCAATACTTCAATTTAGTTATTTAGTTTATTTTTTGGGTGGGCGTCGAACTTAAAAGGGTCGGCCCTAGGTACACGCGGGCTGTCTCTGGACAGGCCACGTGTATATGTGGGCAAAGTAAAGTCTGCCTGCGTGTACACGCGACTGTCACCTCTACAGCCGACATGTACCCCCTTTTATGATGAAAAAGAAAACTAAAAGGAAGTATTGACCCTCCTTGACCTTGTTGTATTGGCAGGATGTATGTCCAGTGGAGGGAAAGGGAGCATGAAGCAATCAATGAGTTGGTTGCTACAGATCCGAATGTTGTGGCCGTGTTAATGCAATGCGGTTTACTCAAATTCTTTCTATGTCCATTTATGTGTGCGAAACCAAGGCTACTGAATGCCTTGATTGACTACTGGCATCCTGATGCAGAGGAATTTATGCTAGAGGGGCAATCACTGGTGCCCACCAACGAGGATATTTACTTTTTGACTGGCCTCTCAAGGAGATGGGAACCAGTCAACTTCCATACTTTTCCTACGGGGCCGAACAAGATCTCGAAATTGATAGCTGAGCACTGTGAGGTTGGGACTGACCGCGTGGGCTCCCAGGTACCCATTAGCAAGATTACTAACTTAGTGTTGCAGACTATCTTGTTACCGATTGGGAAGATTACCGGCTCAACAGTCGTGCATCAAGCTTCATGCGCACAGATGAACTGTGCCACCCAGTGCATGAATGCACAAATTTTTGACTGGAGTACCACACTACTCGAGTACATGAAGAGGCAATTGATAGATTGCCGACAGTGGACACAGAGGAACTTCAGGTTTGGGACCATCTTGTGTTTGTTCTTTTTTGAGAGAGTTTCGAGTTTCAGTCCTCGGGTTGTAGTACGAGGACATCAGGCCTCTTTCCTTGCAGTGTGTAGATGAGCAGTATTACTGCTGCGACAGGGTGGTGGAAGGACCATGGAGTCCTTCGATGATGATTTATTTGCTTGGCTGTCACGACAGATCCCTGTTATCGAGGACTACCCATATGCAGGGATAGATTTCTCTAGAGATCCTGAGATACCTGTGCCTCTTGGTGAGGAGAGAGGGGAGATGGGTAAGTCTCCACCTTTGTAGTTTTTTTGTTTGCATATGTAATTTTTATGTCTTTTTGTTATATATATCATTTTTTGTATGCCATAGTATTTGACTGGTAAACGTTTGTTGCATGCAGATGTGGGACCTGTGCGACCTGCCGACTATGCACGGAACAGGCATCGTCTGCGGCCAAAAGCCGCGGCTGCCGCCACTGGGGGAGCAGTAGTAGTAGGGAACCTCCCAGCTGGAGAGGCCGAGAGGGTCCTTAGACGAGTTGAGAGGAACTTCACTGCGCTCACTCACACAGACCTGATGGCAGAGATAGAGGACCTGTCTCCATCCATGCAGCCTCATGTCATGGGGGCACCTCGGACATGGGTCCAATTGTTTAGGCATTTGGCCCGTGCTGTGGATGATTATAACAGGGCCCATAGGCTCTGAATAGACTTTAGACTTTTTATGTGCCACGAGAACCTATTTGTATATATATTTTTTGAGGGCATAAGCCTGGTGACTCGTTACTATTCCTATTTTTTAGGCGCTTGCGTCCATCTATGTACTTTGATTATTTTATGATGTTTATATATGGTTTTTATCTTTTTTGTGTCTTATGGGTTATGTGTGCAAAAATGTATTTACATGTTTATGTCCATGTTCTTTTTATATGTGGGCAAGATTCCAATCTAAAATTTGATTAGCTAGAGTATCTGTAATTTGGTTTAATCTCCTAGGAACATGAAAATATGTAATATAATCAAAGTTTTGTTCTAAGAGACGTACCCTCAGGAATCGTCGGTGTAAAGTCGGATCATGGACCCGGTATATTCTGTTTAACTGCGACACAACTAGTTGAGCATCGTGATAGACCCGGAGATGAGAGATACCCAATGACAAGGCGTCACGAAGCAACTCAATAACTGCACTATACTCAACGACATTATTTGTGGTGTCACCTAAGCATATACCTCCGGAAGATAACAACTGACCCTGGGGTGTAAAGATTAACCAAGCTACGGAGGCAAGCCTCCGCGTGTGTCGAATAGCACCATCTGCATATCCAACGAACACCTCGGACTCACTTGACATCTGCCATATTGACAAAAGATAACATCAATGACACGTCCATAACACTTTAAAAGAAACTTGAAAAAGTAATAGTAAAAAGACTATACATATGTTACAAAAAGTTATCCACAGTGACTTGCCTATGAGTAATACTTCTTGAGGTAGAGCCCATTTCTAGGTTCCTCCAAATAATTCCCTTGAAAATCAACCAAACGATAAGCACCCTTTTTTAATTCCTCTTTTATAATGAAGGGTCTGAACCACATGGGTTTAAACTTTCCTGCCCCCAGGGGGTCCTTGTCTTGTTCGTAGACCAGGACAAGGTCGCCTTCAAAAAAAATCCGAGGACGAATGGACCTATCATATTGACACTTGACCTTATGTTTATGAGCCTCGTTGGCCAGGGCCGCATCGCGACGCTGCTCATCAAGTTGCTCAAGGTGTAGTAATCGTTCTTCAAGCGGAGAAGTGTCTGGCAATAACTGTACTGCCAATTTTAGAGATGGGATTTGACATTCGATGGGAAAGACTACCTCCAGCCCGTAAACGAGTTGAAAAGGTGAGAAAATGGTTGCAGTCTTAACAGATGTTTGGTAAGCCCATAATTTCGAGTATAACATCAAATGCCAATTTGACTTGCCTGAATTGATAGTTCGTTGTAGAATAGTCTTAAGAGTTTTGTTTACAACTTCCACCTGCCCATTGGCTTGGGGGTAGTAAGGTGATGAATGTTCCTGCCGTAACCCAAGCTTTGATGTTAATTTGGTCATCATTTGGTTCTAAAAGTGACTGCCATGGTTAGTGACAATCTCTCTCAGGACGCCGAACCTTGCTATGATCTAGTTGAATAAAAAAAGAGTTGCAGTCTCTCCATCATCTTCAAACGTTGGCATAGCTTCAACCCACTTAGTGAAGTAGTCGACAACTACGATGATATAGTGGTGCCCCCTTACTAACGGGGGGTTGCATGTAGTGTAATCAAAACCCCACTTAGTGAAGGGACCAACTGTGATGACAGGGAACATAGGAGCGGGATGTGCCCTCATCTTTCAAGAGAAGACTTGGCACGAATGGCACTTCTTGACCGATTCGATACAATCTTTGATAAGTGTCGACCATAAGTAACCTACTCGTAGAATCTTTTGGACTGTTTCCAACCCAGATAAATGACCACCACAAGCTCCAGTATGGCAATCATTGAGCACTATGATGGCCTCCTCATGAGTGAGACATTGACGCAAGATGCAGTCTACACCTCTCCGATACAACGTATCATCCAGTATGAGATAATTCTTAGCTTGATGGCATATCTGTCGACGCTTGTCATGAGAAGCATAGGTGGGGCACTTCAAAGTCTGGAGATAGATAAGTATATCTCTGTACCAAGGGTCTGAAGATGTAATAAAAAACATATTCCCCCAGATAGGCGATTCCTCGGGCACAACGTCACCTAACTCAACCGGAAGTTCCAAAATAAGCTCTGCGAATACCATTGACTTTTTGGACTTTGCTGAAACGAACTATAAGTCAAATTCTTGGAGGATGATTATCCACCTACTGATTTTTCTTCCTATAACTTGTCATGTCAACATGTACTAGAATGGATTCACGACAGCAATGACGGTGGTCTTACGAAATAGAACATAGTGACGGAACCGTTGAACAACATGAACTGCTGCCAACGCAAGTTTTTCAATATGAGAATAATTGAGTTCCGGTCCTACGAGGCCTCGGCTCAGGTAATAGATCACATATTCTGAAAATTAATCATCTTCCTAAACTAAAACCATGCCTATGGTTGACTCTGCCATAGCCAGATATAATAAGAAATCTTTGTTATAGTTAGGTGGACATAGCAGAGGTGCGGTTGTGAGGGCATGTTTTAAAGTGTCGAAAGAGCGTTGAGTGGTTTCATCCTAGAAGAAAGGAACATCTTTCTTTAGTAAACGCATAAAGCCCTTGGTGATTTCGACATAGTTGGCGATGAAGCATCGTAAGAAGTTCGCCTTGCCTTGTAGACTCTGAAGTTGTAAGATTGTGCGTGGGGGGGGGCAACTGGATTATTGCCTCCACCTTAAGAGGATCGACCATGATCCCTCTTGTTGATACAATGAAACCTAACAAACATCCCGACAATATGAAGAAGCTGCACTTGTTTGGATTCAAGCGAATCCTGAAGTAGCGATAGTGTTTGAAGATTAGTCTAAGGTGTGTGGGATGATCCGTTCGCTTGCGAGAGCGTGATGCTAAATCATCTAGATAGGCCTCGACTATATGCTTGAGGTCATGAAACGCAAAAGACATGGCCCGCTGGAATGTGGCTCCAGCATTTTTAAGGCCAAAAGGCATCTTACGATATGCGAATGTACCCCACGGACAAATGAATGTCGTTTTGTGTTGGTCTTCAGGTTTGATTTGGATTTGATTATATCCCAAAAAACCATCCATGAATGAAAAGGCTTCACAACCAGTACATTCATCAATGATCTGGTCAATGAATGGTGTTGGAAAATTATCTTTGGGACATGCCTTGTTCAAATCACGGAAATCGGTACATACACGAATCGTGCCTTGTTTTTTATTGACCGGCACGGGGTTTGACACCCATTGAGTCAAATGAATAGGATAAATGAAACCTGCCTTGAGAAATTTCTCAACCTCAATCTTGATGGCTGCTGCTTTCTTAGGATTGACTGGATGAAGTTTTTGTCGAACAGGCTTGGCATCAGGATACGTTGTGATTTCATGTTCAACTATTTTTGGATCTATACCTGGCATTTCCTCATAAGACCAGGCAAAAACGTCGCGGAATTCTTTTAAAAGATCCGTGTAAATTTGAATCTCTTCGGGGGAACAATCCACTTCGACGAAGACATTCTCTATGACGCCAGGGTTTCAGGAGATGTTGATGGGTATAGTTTAAACGATAGTCGCCATATTTCCCTCATCATAAATTTCCTGTGTAGCTAATAGATTAATAGGACATGGTTGATCTCCCGTCATGGTAACAGTGAATTCTCCTGCCTCGATTCGGCTTAACTTTGGGAGGAAATATGATATGTGATGAATATCTTCCCAAGGTTTGTCCGGACTAGTCATTGCTTCGATTACTGCTTCGTCAGAAGGCAAGACTAAGTCTAATGAATCGACGTTAGCGAGAGAAACCTGAGCCCAAATAGGCTCTAGAAGTGGATCCAACTCTTGTTCCAGAGTCGGATCAGGGTTAGCTGAGGCTTGCTGGAATAAAGAGTACACTACCTCAGTGGCCGACAAGGGCATGGACATGTTGGGGTGCTCTGTCTCATCCATCATGGTTGATGGAGAAGGAAGAATCCAAAGATCCTCAAAGTAAGTCGTGTGAAACGACGAAACTTGAAAAATTTCAACCTTATGGTGATTAGATATAAACTTGACATCGTCATGAGGAGGTGGGTAATTGAAGGTACCGATCAAGGACAGGCACAAACCAACTCCTACGTTAACGATACCTAGTTGAGGATTATCAATCATGGGAACCGTGGATGCCCCCAACACTGGGTCAGTTCTGGAGAAAGACAATTGATCGATGGTCACTATCCGGCCCTCATGTGGAAACAACAAGACTCGGAAAACTGTAGAAACCACAGCTTGCATAGCATAAGTCCAACTCCGTCCTAACAAGAGGTTATAGTTGAGGGGAGCATCGACTACCTCGACTTCGACACACAGTTTTCCCTCCTAACTGCACAGGGAAAGAAGGAACGATGCCATGTGGTCGGAAAGAACGACCGTCGAACGCAGTGAGGAGAGTGGGTGATGGAGACAACACGGGCTGGCCAATGGCCTTCCAACATGCTAACGACATAATGCATGTCGAGGCACCCTCGTCGACCACTGTGCAGAAGATATTTCGTGTAAAAGTTTTCGTGGGATGAGCCACTACTATTTGAAACACTACGTGATAAGGCAGGCGAGGTTTTAAGTTGGTTGTATCTAACATGATGGTACCCGGATTACAAGTCTCAGTAGAGCCCAAAGTGGTTAACAAGGCTTTCCTCTGAGCAGGGCAGCTTTGGAGGACCTCCAAGGTAGACATCGCACAAGGGGTTTGTGATAAATCCTCCACCAAAGAGTAATTCTGGGCGGCCCTTGCGTTTGGGTTGTGAGAATCTTTTTTAAATGCACCCTTTGGAATGCATGTCATTGTTTATCCCAATGTCTTCTCGATCTGTAGAGGAAGATATGGGAGATTAGCTTCTTTACCCTTCTCATAAGTGTTTGGTTTACTATATTCGTGTGCTCTAGTCGTTATGAAAGCATCACCCCTAACCATATATATGTTCGCAGATGAGGGATTGTTTGGAGGAGGGAAGGTTTCTTGGCTGCCCCCTTCTGTACTTGTAGAGGCTTGAGTTAAATTTTTTCCATGTTGAAAAGGATTAGTCAACACTACCTGTTGTTGCTGTGTAACAAACTTTTGGGCCTCTGCAAGTTGAGGACAAAGATGGGTCGGGTGGTATTCCGCACACAAGTTGCACGGATACCTCACCTTCTGTTTTTCTGTAGTGTCCCCACCAACATTATCAGTGGGTTTTTTATCCCCCTTACCCTTCTTTCATTGTTTTTTCTTCCCTTTAGGCTGCTAGGTGGCCTTTGGGTTAGTCAATTGCACAGAGTGTACATCTGACCTTTGAGTAGGGGGAGCAGCCAAAGCAGTAGTTTGGCTGGCCGTTGTGTGTTGTATAGATAACTGTTGCAACTTTTTTGTCAATTGCTCAGCGGGCTTGGTTTGTGCTGAACCAACAATACCATCGGCATATGGTCCATCTCTCTGTCTAGTTTATCTAGTATCGAACGTGGTGCATCTGGCAAGATGTTGTATAATAAACCAGACTGAGAATATATGAGCTCAAACTGTTGATCCCTCATGATGGCATCTTCTTCGAAAAAAACTCTGGAAGTCGCGACGTCTTTGGATAATTGTGGGACCAAATACTTAAGGAACCACTCAAGTGGGAATGTTGGTGGGATTGGTACTTTGATTAGACTCTTCCGACGTCTCCACTCTTGGATATGATCTGAGATATGGTCCGCTGTTGTCTGTTTGAAATTGGCGAGAAACTCTGTGCCAACATCATATCTCACAGGTAACTGGAAATGGTTAAGAAAGGCCATCGCCAGTTCGCCAAAAGAAGAGTATCTTGAGCGATCGAGCTCGATGTACCATTTCACGGCACTCCCGATAAGAGTGCGTTGAAACAATCGCAACTGTACGGAGTCATCTTTCAACGAGTTAGATGAACACTAAAGATGGAAGGTAGTCACATGATCACCTAGATCTTCATTAGGCTTGGCCTTGAACTTCTGAATGTCAGAAGGCAACTTCGTTGGCATAGGAGGCCAACATGGATCGTGACAAATAGGATCATTTAACAACCTTGTCAAATCTGGCAAGTGTAAAGTCGTCATGAATGGTAGTTTGGGTTGCTGCTGATAACCTAGGAAAAAGGGTCTTGGAGTTTGACTGGCACCAGGTTGCCAGGAAAAGTTTGGCTGCTGGCTCAGATTCTGGTAGAAACCATGGCCCTAACCAGTGTAAGGATTTTGCATCTGTGGAGACATCATCGACTGATTTCCCATAAGGGAAATAGGGTGTTGGGCATGCATCGTGTTCGAAGGACTTTGGGAAGGATTACCCCATGCCGGTCCTGATGGGAGAGGCATAGTAGTCTGCCCAAGGTTCCATTGATTGTGGAAAGAATTACCCCAGAATGACATTCCAGAGGAAGGAACAGATACTTGTCCTAAGTTCCAAGGTCCTGCTATATGTGCCCCCTGCGCAGGAATACTACCCTGCGCAGGTGTAGACTGTCCAAAAATGGGATTACCCCCAGACAGGAAAGTGGTGGATGAGAAAGAGTTGTTACCAAACGTCCTGTTCCAAGAGAATGGTGTCGAACCTACCGACATACTGTGCGCAGGTGTTCCTTGACTCCCTGCTCCAAATAAACTAGTGTGTGTAGGCTGCCTGATGGACTGCTGATGCGGACCACCAAGCGAAGGGGACGAAGGAGGGATATGACCTCCTGCGTAAGGAAAAGTGTTAAAAGGGACAGGAGTGCCCCCAAGTTGACCTTGCAAAGGAGTGTTAGGCATACCGTATGAGAACGGAGGGCCTGTCGCACTAGGTGTGAAGGGGGTTGTAGCCGCCGCCATAGATGGGTTCGGTCCACTGTGCGACATCGTTGCGGCCAAGACACGGTGGCTCGGACCGACAATGGTAAGTTAGGAGATGATTCTCCTATGGTAGCAACTGTGGTGGGAACTGAAGAATTCCCAGTAGAAGTAACAACGTTTGTTTCTATAGCTGTGTGAGGCATTGTCTGGCGTTCGTGAAATTGGATTGGTACAATAAATGGTGTCCAGATATCAGTGGTTGGGGTTTCAATTGAGCCAATATTAGCGGTTGATTCCTCCGAGAGTTGTTCGGGCACAAAGGTTTGTAACCCATTTGCTTCGAAAGACCCTTGTTGGTCTAGCTTCCGCCTTAATGGTGGCGGGGGTGGCTCCAGTGTAACCAGCGACAGGCCCAGAAGCCTTCGTGACCGGCGGAGCTCAGGATCCTCCACTATGTGAGAAGATCCAAGACATGCTAAGGTATTCTACATGTTCAAAAGTAACACACACTAAAAATAAGCCCCTAAGAGATAAGACAAGCAATCACTAAACTATTTGGAAGAACAGTTACAACAACCAACACTAGAGGAACTTACCGGTGCAAGTGCAACTCGAATACGAAAACAAACTCCGGGTATCCTCTACAAAGCATGGCCCGATGTCTGTCCTAGGTACCATGGTATACCCCCGCAGTCACCCGTATATGTCCCTAAAAAGATTGGCAACTAGGTTGTCAACACGCGAACAGTCACCAGGCGGGTATAGTCGAAAGTCGGGTAGACCACAATGAGCAGGGTATCAAGCCCGAAACCTGTCAAGGGTATCAAGAGAAAATGGTCCGGAAGACAACTGAGGATCTTGAATGGATTCTAGACCCACGAAGCCCCGTGGCAAATGAAAACGACGGAATCCCAAAACAAGCCCTCGATATGTGTTCTCCACTACGATTGGTCCGGCTTTGGAGGGGTTATCTCCGCTACCTTTCCGCACACGACCTCGTGTTTATCTCCTATGTTAGAGGGGGGTCCCAGATAACTTCCACGAAACTGGACTTAGACACTCCCTACGTCAGACTCTAATGTTTGGTTTTGAGTGGCCTTGAAGAGTTTCCTCTCCAACCTAATTCAAGGCCCTAATCCTGAACTAGTTTGTGAACTCTACCAACATAAAAGTCTAGTAGATTTTAAGATTAGCGTTGCTTTTAAGGATTTTTCTTACGTCAAGGGGTATGAAGGTGAAACTAATGACGTGTAAAGATGAAAGAAAAAATGAATGAAAAAAAAAAAACCGGAAACAAAAGACTTTTACTAAATGCAAAATTTCAACAACTTTTCACAAAGAAAGATTTCTTTTTGTCTTTTAATTTTTCTAAGATTTTCTACAGCAAACTCAAAGGGATTTCCCTCGACTATGAGCTACTTATGATCTAAGTTCACTGCAAAAAACTTACGAAATAAAAGACTTCTCCCTAGCGAATGATGCAGAAACACACTCTTCAACCAAAGAAGAAAATGAAAAGAGATTTTTTATTTATTTAAGTGCTAATAAAGCAACAAAGGGAAAATACCGACAAGCCAAAAACCAAGAAAACAAATTCTGGCTTAAAGC
>ML784448.1:555098-588380 GCA_009831015.1 Picea engelmannii
TTTTTTTTTTTTCTATCAACTATCAACTGAGAAAAATCAAGCTAAGGGTCAGATAACCTAACCTACTGACTATTCAAACCTAGACTCAAACACCTGAGAGGAATACTTCCTATCAAAGGAGGGGATGACTGCCCCACCCTGAACAAAAAGTAGCCTGTCAAGCACACTACTGTCACTAAAACAACACACGTGCAAACGCGTGCTGAGCAGAGATAGGAAGCGTGTACACATGGGCTAACCTTGTACAGGCCACGTGTATGTCTAAATTCTAAGAAAAAATATGAAAACAGCCAGTCCAGACCATGAAGAGGCCTCTGGTATTGATAACCAGGGTCCCTTGAAGGCTTGGATGCTCTTTCTAACAGAAAATACAAATAATGCAAGGAATAATAAGGCGAAAAAAGCAATATGGATAGGACTATGAACCAACAAGACTCAGACAGGATTCCAGAAAACCCTCTGAGAATGTATAATTCTGACAGGGAAGAGGAGGAATGCCTCTAAGGTTTCTTGACTTCCTACACACTACTGCTATCTCTACAGCTAGCATTCACATGTAGGTTGTAAGAGGATAGGGTGTAGGTACATGTGTGCAGGCCTTCTGCAGGCCGCGTGTACCACTGTGTGTCCCAAAAACTATAGTCAATCAAAATTCAGGGAAAGATGGTATGGAAAACCAGACTCCCTGCTAGCTTAGACATTAAAGAAAAAGATAGGCAAAGAAAAACAGAAAACCTAATCTTTAAACTACCCAAAAAACTTAAATAAATCCAGGAACACTAAAGAGTATTCTCTCCGATACGGTCGCCAATTCTGTTGTTGGGAAAAACACCCTACGGACTAGAAAACTAGGGTCAGACTTGCATGCAGATTTTGACCGAAAAGAAACTACTTTTTAACCTACAACCCAAGATTTAAACCCCTCTTTCACAGTAAATGCATGGAAAATGACCACCAACCTTATTACCGGTGTTCGATGTAGATCCTACATTGCGCTTTAATCACTTGCTTGCGCTGCTCCTTCCACAGATGACCTGCACTCAAGACAAACAACAACTATACATCCATGCTACTTCTATACTCAAGGGTTAGAAATCAAGCATAAATTCATCAAATCATAGACAATTCATACATTGGGACGGGAAAATTATTCTTTTTATTACTGAAAGTGAATCAACTTACAACAGAGCTGAGACCGGCCACCGCTCCTTGAACCTGATCTTGGGCTCCTCTTCTTCTGTCCTTCAACTGCTTTGCATTAAATCTCGTTTGGCATGAGGAAAGGCTAAAGGGTTGGGACAATGGATTACGTAAATGGGCAGAGTTTCTTCACTATATTTTTTCCTCCTCCAAATGGTACCCCTACCCCTTCGTTTAAGGCTAGAAGGAGCTAGAGTTTTGGATGAACCCTCGGCCATGCATGGCCGGTAGTTTTAGTTAACCGACCCATAGATTTTTGTTCCATCGGCAACTTTCCTTTTTTCGTGCTTTGTTAGGTACACACAGGCTGTAGTGAGTCAGCCAACGTGCACACACGTGCAATAATGGGTTAGGGCGCATGGGCCTTGACACAAGAGGATTTTCAAAGAGTTGTTCAACAGAGTTTTGACAAAGAAGGGATATGAGTTGGCCTGATGCTAGGTAAGCATGTGTGGTGCAATTTAGGGTTATAACAACAACAAGAGCCGAAATAAGTAATTTACTTGAGGATTTTAAAACTAAAATGTTAAGTTCTTTTGCTTCACAAATTGATGCCTTGCAGATTAAAAAGAAACAAGCCAAAGCAGAAGCAACTCTGTCCATATTTTGTTCCAAATGCAGAGAAAAGCACCCATGAAGGGAATGTCCATTGAACAAAAAGCCAATTTTCACAATTTGTGATAAGGATCATGAAACTCAACAATGCCCTTCTTTACCAGGAATCAAAGCAGCATTACAACCAACTGATGAAGAAGCTGAAGCTCTGTATCTGTTGACACAAAGAAGGCAATGGAAACCATGGGGACAAGGTATGAATCCCAATATGCCATTTACATCTTCTAATCATTGGAATAATTATCCTTCTTTTAGTCAAGCAAATTACCCTCCCTTTAACCAAATGCAATACCCACAATCCAATCAAATTAATTACCCACCCGTGCAACAAACAAACCCTCCCTTTGTAGACCCAACAATATGGACACCTTGGCCTTCACAACAACAACCTTAACTTAACCAATGGAATCCAAATTGGAGAGGTCAACAACCTCCGTTCCCAAATCAATTTCCTCAATTTCAATCACAATTTCAGCAACCACTCCCTTTACCATCAGGTGCTCCACCGAATAATCAAATGATGAGGCCCCAACTACCTGTACAACCTAACCCTAACTCCAATAATAAGGCTGTGCCGTGCATTGATATTCAACACCAGCCTATACTTTCTCTTTTCCCTGCACAATGCAATAATATTCATTTACGATCTGGGAAAATAGTAGAACCTATCATTGATGATGCTACCTCCTCTGATTCCGATAAAGAAGAAATAAAAAAGCACGATTTACCTGAAGAGGTAAAACCGTCCTCAAACACTGTTGCTGAAACAACATAACCACCATTTCCTGAGCGTTTAGCTTTGACTAAAACTCCTGAGCCACCTGCTTTCAATATTCTAGGGGAATTACAAAATCTCTATGTCAAAATTCCACTATTACAAGCATTAAGAGATGTACCAATTTATGCCAGAACAATGCAAGACATTTGTGTTAAGAAACCCGATAGGAAAACTAAATATCCCCTCACAGTTCATGTCATGGATGATTTGTCTGCACTAATGTCGGGTAAAGATCCTCCAGTTAAATATGGTGATCCCGACCATCCTACTGTCAATGTGTGAATTGGAAAAACAATAATTCCTTGAGTTCTGGTAGACTTAGGTGCTGCTATCAATATTATGACTCTTGAAACTTCAAAAATGTTACAACTGAAGAATGAAATTAGAGATACCCCAACCATTGTAGAATTAGCTAACCGTTCTACAATCAAACTGGAAGGAGTCATTGAAGACCTAATCATCTCAGTTGAGTCCTGGAATTATCCAGCTGACTTTGTGGTATTACAACCTAAAACAAAGTTGGGGGGTCATCCTCTAATTTCGGGCAGGCCGTGGCTAGCCACAACAGATGCCTTTATCAGCTACAGATCTGGTTCAATGACAATTTCCAATGGATATGAGACCAAACAACTTACCCTTTACCCTCACGCTACACCCTTGATTAATAATGACAATTCCTTATGGGTGGACTATGATGATAAAACTGCTCAACCTACTTGACTATAGGACAAGCCTTAAGCCTTAAAGATGCCACTGAGGATGAAGTAATCAATAATTTTATCTGTGAACCCTCCTCTGTGACTCCAGAAACACATAATCAACTAGTTGCACTTTTGGAGTCAAATACCCAGGAAAACCTTAACTCTGAAGACCTACCTCAAACATTAGCTACCATCTCTTCTAAAAGTATACCAGTAGAAATTGAACTTGGCAAAACACTGAATATAAACCCCAACTTGACAGTTGCTAAAACACAACAATTAATGAAGTTACTTCTTGAACATAAGGAAGCATTCACATGGGACTATACAGATATGAAGGTAATCTCTCCTGAATTATGTACTCATCATATCTATATCAAGGAAGATTGTCAACCGATCTGCCAATCTCAACAACAAATGAACCCTAATTTAAGAGAAATTCTTAAAGAGGAACTTCAAAAATTTCTTAATGCAGGGTTTATATATCCTATATTTGATAGTGAATGGGTTTCCCCGTTGGTAATAGTTCCTAAGAAAAACGAGAAATGGAGAGTGTGTGTAGATTATAGAGCCTTAAATAAAGCCACTCAAAAAGATCACTTTCCGTTACCATTCATTGATCAGGTGTTAGATAGTTTGCCAGGGAAGAAATTATTCTCTTTCTTAGATGGTTTCAGTGGGTATAACCAGATCAAAATTGCACCCCAAGACCAAGATAAGACCACTTTTACTAGCCCTTGGGGAACTTTTGCTTATAGAGTCCTCCCATTTGGACTATGTAATGCACCAACAACCTTTCAAAGAGTAGTTATAGGAATCTTTTCTGATATGATTAATGACTCTATGGAAATTTTTATGAATGATTTTACCCCTTATGGTGTCTCTTTTGAGGAAGCACTACAAAATCTTGAGAAAGTACTTAACCAATGTATACAAGCCCACCTCTCCTTAAGCACTGAAAAATGTCATATGATGATGAGTGAAGGAGTGGTACTTGGACATTTTATTTCATCTGAAGAAATTCAGGTAGAGCCATCCAAGATACAAGTCATTAAAGACCTTCTTATTCCCAAAACCCAAATAGATGTGAGAAGTTTCTTAGGACATGCTGGATACTATAGAAGATTTATCAATTTTTTTTCCAAAATAGCTTCTCCTTTGTTTGTGTTACTTATGAAAAATGTTGAATTCAAGTGGACTAATCTTTGTCAGGAAGAATTTGATGCACTCAAACATCAATTATCTACAACTCCTATTCTAAGAGGACCTGATTGGGTACTTCCCTTTCATATATCCTCTGATGCTTCAGATATTGCAATAGGAGTTGTCTTGGGACAAGAAGAAAATCACCTCCCTTATGCTATCTACTTGATTAGAAAGAATATGAGTCCTACTGAACTTAACTATACAGTTACTAAAAAGGATTTTTTAGCAGTTATCTATGCTGTTAATAAATTTCGACATTACATCGTTGGCTATTCTACTTTTGTCCATACTGATCACTCAGTTATTAAATATTTAATGAACAAATCTGTCACAAATGATCGAGTCACCAGATGGTTACTATTATTACAAGAATTTGATATTACAATTGTAGATCGACCAGGAAAAGAAAATGTAGTTGTTGATTTTCTTTCTCGATTAACACCTGATGATAATACTCCAGTAGATGATTCATTTCCTGATGAATATTTATTTGCAGTATCTGCTCACTCACCATGGTATGCAGACATCGTTAATTATTTGGTTGCAGGGAAGTTACCACCACACCTATCTCACCGAGAGAAAAGAAAAATTATTCAACAAAGTGCTCGGTATAGCTGGATAAGTGGTTGTCTTTTCTACATAGGACTTGATCAAGAAATTCGAAGATGCATTAGAGAAGATGAGGTTTATGATTTACTAAAATCTTGTCATGATGGCCCTTGTGGAGGGCATTTTGCTGATAAAAGAACATCACATAAAATTCTCAGGATGGGTTATTATTGGCCCTCACTTTTTAAATATGCATAGATGTATGTTCGGGCCTGTGATAGTTGTCAAAGAATGGGTCAACCTAATCATAGAGATGAAATGCCATTAAACCGCCAGGTAGTACTCGAACCATTTGAAAGATGGGCCTTAGACTTTGTAGGACCCATTAACCTTCCATCCAATCAAAAATTTTATATATTGGTCTGCACAGATTATATGACCAAATGGGTGGAGGCTAAAGCACTCCATAGCGCTACCGAAGAAGTTGTTCTAGACTTCTTATTTAAAGATATCTTTGTCAGATTTGGAGTGCCTAGAGAATTAGTCACAGATGGAGGACCTCCTTTCACCTCTCATGGTTTTAAAGAAACCCTTCAAAAATATCATATTCATCATAGAATGACTACACCATACTACCCCCAAGCGAATGGACAGGTGGAAAGAACAAACAAAGTAATAGAAGTCATTCTCACAAAAACAGTGAAGGAAAACTAGAAGGATTGGTCTCAAAGGCTCCCTGAAGAATTATGGGCTTACAGAACTACCTAGAGAAACACTACAGAATTCTCCCCCTATGAATTAGTTTATGGAAAAAGTGTTGTCTTTCCTATGGAATTTGAAATAAAAACCTTAAGGACTGCTTTAGTTGTTAACCTTGATTTGACTAATGCACAAACAGCTAGGTTGTAGCAGCTTAATGAATTGGATGAAAAAAGATTAGATGTCATTCACCAGACAACTATGATTCAACAACAAAGAACAAAATGGCATGATAAAATCATCAAGCATAAGAAATTCGAAAAAGGTAATTAGGCTTTATTGTATGATTCTCAATTTAAACAATTTCAAGGGAAACTACGTACAAGATGGATAGGACCTTACGAAGTGGATACTATTTTCCCCAATGGAACAGTAAGGCTCCTAAGAATTGATGACTCTAAAACACCGTTATTAGTGAATGGTCATCGGTTCCGGCTGTACCAGTGCCTCATTTCCAAAGAAGATTTTAAGGCCACATGTGTGGCAGATTCACATTATCTCTTTTTAGAGGAGCCTCCTGCCCCTCATTGCATTTATTTTTTCTAAATTTTATTTCTTTAGTATTAGATTAAATTTCTTTTACTAATAATCCCTGTCAAGGAATGACATGTTACAATTGATTATTTTGCAGATTTTCGATCCAGAAAAGGCCTACCAAGAAAGGACAATCTTACTACAAGAAGATCCAAGCTTCATTTTGTGAAGCATTGCTCCCTCTTTCTTCAATCCATTCATCTTCATTTCCCATTCAACATCCCCATCATTCATCCCCTTTTATTTTCTTTCCTTTCCATTTCATTTCCCCCATTTTCCTATTGCTGAAACACCACTCTTCAACAACATCTTCTTCATTTTTCCCACTGCTAAAACACCATTTCTTCAACAATATTTTCCCATTGCTGAAACACCACTCTGTAGCAACATTTTTCCCCATTTTCCCATCGCTGAAACACCACTCTTCAACAACATTTTTCCTCATTTTCCCATTGCTGAAACACCACTCTTCAACAACATTTTTCCCATTTTCCCATTGCTGAAACACCACTCTTCAGCAATATTTTCCTCATTTTTCCAGCTGCTAAAACACCATTTCTTCAGCAATATTTTCCATTGTTAAAACATTACTCTTCAACAAACATTTTTCCATTCTTTTCCTATTGCTAAAACACCACTTTTTCATCATTTCCTGTCATAAAAACATCTTCTTCAACTCTTTCGCTCTCACTTCTCCTATTTTTCATACCACATTCTGTCCTTTCACTACCTTCTCCCATGATTAAACAAACCGTTGATATAATTTCTCTCATAAATCCAAAGTCTCTCCCATGGTTACTGCAGATCTATTATGAACATGCACTATATTTTTCGAAGTACGAATCAAAGGTAAAGATGAGGTATGCAAAATTTATATGTAAATACAATTGAACTATGGCTAATGAGAAGATCTCGATTCATTATTACCATTCACTTAAAGTCACTATTTTAGCCGTAGTTGGGGGGGGGGAATATCGAAACTTTATGCCATCATTTCACCTGAACTGACTACCGTCACTTATTTTTTATCCATTATCTCATCCTTTTACCATCATTTACATGCCCTCATCCACAAAACTTACTCTGTTTGGGTGTGTTTACTTGACTCTCTGACTGTGCATTCTACTGAGCTGAATAGCTATGGAAGGTCCTGTTATACGATACGAACCCGCCATGACAACCCTGCTAGAATTATATCCAGAATTCTACCAAATCTTTCAGTAGGCATGTTGGCTGGGTTATTTTCAGAGGTTCCAGGGATTTGATCAACAACAGGTTCTTCAATTTGCTCGGAATCTTCAACAAGACCATTCTATTGTTCAAGGGGTTCGGATTCCAGTCACAGAGGATGATATAGCACAGGCTTCGGGTCTTCCAGTCACTGGAATTCACTGGTTCAGCCACAAACATATTATTCTTAATGCCCAGTAGGATTTTCTCTTTCCAGGAGAACAAGTTGAGCCTAAAGCCTGGGGTGTTCGATTTAGCTCGTTGCCGCCTCCTTGGCCAAAAGTTGCAAAGTTTGTCAAGCACTACCTTACTTGTGAAGGTCGATACCAGGTAGTTTACCAGTTTGAATTTGTCTTGTTATCTCATTTACGACATGCTAGACTAGTGAATATTCCTTACTATCTACTCGGATGTCTTAGAAATATGTCGCATTATTGTAAACAGGCTAAAAATGCCATCCTTTCCCTCACCCATCACCGTCTCATTCAATTACTCATCCAAAAGGGTTTTTCCCAACAAAACCCTCTACTAAACAATCCACCCATAAACCCTCAGGAAGTTGTTGAACATCCTGAAAATCCTCATGAAGAACTACCACAAAACCTTCCTGGCCCTCTGGAAATACCTATTAATCCGCCTATAGATCCAATTGATCAAATTAACCCTCCTACCATACCAAGTCCACCCCACAATTTACCAGAATCATCTACTCCTACTGTTCATATCCTTAGTGATGATTCTGAAGCAGATAAACCTGATAACCCTCCCTGCCCCATCACTGAGGAAAAACCCACTCGCAAAATAAAGAATCAAACCACTACTTTTCCTTCCTTTCTACCTAAAAAATGAACGAGGGATTCAACAAAAATAGCCACTACTGCCACTACCCTAAACCCCCAACCCATTTTTCTAAAAACCCATACACCTCCACCCTCTCAAATCCCGAAATTTTTACATGTTCATCCCACGGGCACTGAAACACAAGAACCAGAGGCCCAAGGTGCTGCGACATCATTTTCTTTACATCAAATAGATGTCACACAAGAACCAACTACTCATTCAGTAGTTGTCACACAAGAACCAACTACTCATTCAATAACTGAAACACAAGAACCAACTATAGCTGTTACACAAGAACTGGCTACAGCTGAAACACAAGAACCAACTGCTGACTTCATTCCTGAAATACAAGAATTAGATGCCCAGGATGCTGCAACAGTAGCTATCACACAAGAACCAACTACTCATTCAGTAGCTATCACACAAGAACCAACTACTCATTCAGTAGCTGAAACACAAGAACCAGCTATAGTTGTTACACAAGAACCAGCTGCTGACTTTATTCCTGAAATTCAAGAATCATATGCCCAGGGTGCTGCAACACTATTTTCTTTACATAAAGTAGCTGAAACACAAGAATCAACTGTTGATTTTATAGCCGCTCCGCAAGAACCGGCTACTAAGGTTGTGACCATTACACAAAAACCAGTAACCCCTCTTGATACACCGATGACATATCAATAACCAGAACCGACAATGGATTCTCTCTTACAAGAGAATGATTTTCTAAGATCAAAACTGGAAGCTTACAAGCAAGAGCTGGTAATGGCAAAGGAAGCCTATAACAGGGAACTTAATTTGTATACCTTAGCTCGCGTAGCAGCTATGGCAGAGAAAAACACAAAAGATGATCATTATAGAGAGTATATGTGCAGCCAATGTGGGGATATTTATGATCAAGCAGGCTACAAAGTGGTTCAAATCCCAATGCCTGGAACTTCCCCTGCACCTACGACTTTTGCAGTTAAAAAAGAGGAACGCCCTACTATTACACAAGAACCAGTAGGACCTTCAAAAATTCCAAAAAGCAAAGCTAATTTACAGGAACCCTGGCCTAAAACAGCTGTTAAATCCGAAGCTCTTGTTTTCATTAGTAAAGCTGTTCAAACTCTGCCTATTGATGAATCTGCCCCTCCTGGCAAGATCAGTACCCCTACTTTTGTGGAACAAGCCACTCATACTCTACCTCAACCTACCACTTGCGATGCTGAAACACAAACTCTGCCTATTGATGAATCTGCCCCTCCTGGCAAGATCAATACCTCTACTTTTGTGGAACAAGCCACTCAGACTCTACCTCAGTCTACCACTTGCAATGCTGAAACAAAAATTCAACCATGGAATGAGCAGGTAATAATGAAAAAATGGAAAAAGGAGTCTGCTATTACACAGGACAAAAGTTTGCAGGAGCACATACTAATTTGGTTGAACCGCATATATTCAAACTGGGAAGCTTTGGAGCAAACACGCAAAGAATCTCGTACCCATAAGAAGCAGAATGAGGAGTTAAAAAGAAAATTTCTCCTGATGTTCGATTTGGTACAAAAATTGTTAGCTGCTAGGAAACCATCCTCAAATTACTCTCTTTTCCTTATAGAACGACTTGCATTCTTTCAGATAAAATCAATCAAAGAAGGAAGACCCTATGTAGTGTTTAAACCAAAAGATTTTGTTCAAACTTTTGCAGAAGCCTCTACTATTGATCAACATCTACTATGTGAGGTATATCTTCATAATGAAGCCATTCCTGAGAACAAACAGCTTAATCTTAATCCTCTTGTTGGTGATATCCAGATTCGGGCACTCACCTCCTTCCTTACCAACCAGATTATGTGGAAGAATGTTTTTCTAGCTACCAAGCATAATGAAGACAACCATCTTCTCTGGATATGGCCAGAACCACAGAACACTACCACCTTTGTTGCAAAATATTATCAATTTTTGAAGAAACCAGGGATGACTTAATATATACGACAACTACAGGTAACAGTACTTCAGGATTGTCAACAGTTTATTAAATCCACGGAGACTGTTGCCCTAAAATAAAATAACATGTTTTGGCAACAATCTTCTGAAAAAAGGCAGGATCACAATCCCTTTAGTCCTACCAATCTTGAGACAACAATTTTCCGGGTACCTAGTTACATCAAATGTGTCCAGCAATGCGCTGAAAATTGGATAGGTTATCAGTCCATTTTCCCATTCTGTGGATGCCAACAGAAAAGTATCAAGTTCATCATAGGTTTCCCAAGAAGGTTGAAGTAGCAGTCTGGAAAAGGCTACAACAGGTTCAAGGATTCAGAGCCCCAATAGACAGTACCTTCTATAGCTACTGCTTAAGTAATTTGCACGCCCAGAGTCGGTATCCGGATTCTGATTCAGATTGAAGTTTCCTAAGGACATGCAACCTTTTTAGTTGGGGGGGTTGTTAGGACCCTATAATGTACCTTTTTGCTCATACTTTTTGCTATCATTACATCCTTTTCCCACTCATATTTAAGCCTACAATATCACCTTAATCTATTTCTCCAAAGGTATATAACGTTTCTTCTCTTTGCTATATGTTTAATTTGTTTTACATGTAATTTTGCATTACTCTCATACTTAGCCATTAATCAGAAATATATAGTTGCTGAAACAGTTTGAAGACTGCAGTTAATATATCGTTGCTGCTTGAAGACAATGTTGTTGAAACAGTCAAACAGTACGCAAATCCCGTTGCTGAAACGGTTCGTGATTTGCGATGCTGAAACAACATTTCACATACAACATCAACAAGAAAAGATAATTAAAGGAGTTGTTACACTGACCGCAACAGTTGTACCTTAAGCCAACACCATTACAACCATCATTGTTGCTTGAAGACCATGTTGCTGAAACAGTCAAACAGTACGCAAATCCCGTTGCTAAAACAGTCCGTGATTTGCGATGCTGAAACAGTATTTCACATACAATAGTAACAAGAAAAGATAAATAAAGGAGCTGTTACACCGGCCACAAAATCTGTACCTCAAGCCAGCACCATTACAACTACTGTAACAACATTTGGCTACAAAAGATCGGAATATCCTATTCCAGCATAGAAGATTAGATCAGACTAAGAATAGGATTTGTATGTACAGATGTAAGTTTATGCTTAATTGTATTAAGATGATTCTCCTCTTTAAATAGGGGATAAGTCAGCATTAGAGGGGAGATTATGAAAGACTTAGCTAGAAGGGAATTACAGAGAAGGAGCATGTTCACTTTTGGATATTGTAACTTGTCACATTTGACAGATGAATAAAAGATCATTCTTAACATTTCTTCTTAGTTCCTTTCATTTTTGGGGAATCTTGTGAGAAGGAGAGGGCCCACCTTCTTCACAAGATTCGCCCATTAGTTTCTGTAGTGTGTTAGCATTGTTTTTATTCGTACCTCGCAAAAACTCTATTTTGCTGAAACTTTGTTTTGCTAAAACTCTGTTTCAACTGATTGTTACATCATTTTCATACAATTCATTCCTAGGTAATTGTTGATCATTTTGATTGGTAATTCTGTTTACAGAATGAGTTTATGAAAGTGTGATAGTCAGAGACAGGTGCTAAAGATTCCTGCTTTGGGGAATAGGGTCCTGTTCTCTGTTACAAAATAGTTAGTCTTCTTTGTAGTATGCTGAAAGGTTCCTTTTTCCTAGGTTGTTGTTTCTTAATGTAATCCAGGATTCTTCTGATAATTATTTTCCTTTGAATATTAAACTCTGCAATATATAGATTGCTTTTATTGTAATTCAAAGTAGAACTTCAGTCTGTTCAAAGCAAGGTGTGATTAGTGTAACTTTTACTACAACTTTGGATTAATTTTGAGATTGAGCATATACAGTGTGTGATTGCCTTTGAAATAAACAGACTTCCCTGGGTTGGCAATTTATGTAACACTTGATTGTTTTAATTCATAAGCAATTATAGTGACCAACATTTTGGTGCCATTGTCGGGGAAGGAAATTAAATATTTCAAAAGAATTTATGTTTTTCTTTCAGATGTACAGATTGCATGAGAGGACGTGGACCCCCCAAGGAAACTAACCCTACAGATGGCAGGGGCAGAGGAAGAGGAGGAAGAAAGAATTTTATCGACAAGATTATATCAAAATCTGAATCTGTTGTTCCTCAACGACCAAGCTCTCAAAAACCAAAGCCTCAACCTTCCTTTCAAGCGAACTTTGAAACAAAGACAGTTGAAAAACCAGCAGACAACATTGAGGATCGAGCAAGTGCAGTAGGGGAACAAACAGAAGAAACCATGGATGGGTATACTGAAGAACTGCACCATGAAGAACAGGTAGGTCTTGAAGGAGAGGTAAATGATAAAAACTCTTTTTCTACCTTAGGATTTCCTATTGGTGATCTTCCTAGAGGAGTAGCTACCATGAATAATATTCCACTTTCATCTTTACCTAACTTTCATGGTTTATCTTCTGAAGATCCTGATGAATTCCTTTTCGAGTTTGACATATTATGCAAAAGTTATGATTACATTTCCAATGCTAAAAAATTAAATCTATTTCCAACAACATTAAAGGGAAATGCATTAAGATGGTTCATGAGTCTTGGAGGTCATGTAATCACAACATGGGATCAGATGAAACATAAATTTCTGCACAAATATCAAGACTATTTCCGAACGAGAGAAAAAAGAGAGGAGCTATTCAAGATGATACAGAAAGAGGATGAAAATCTGGAGGACTTTGTGGAAAGGCTACAGTATAATCTACAAAGATCCAATCACCCCGATGTAAGTAAAGATATTCTTAAAACAATATTATTAAAAGGAGTAAGGGATGATTGTCTAGATATGTTGAATATGCTTGGAAAAGAAGACATATCTAAAGAATCATATGATGAAATTGTTAACCTCTGTAAAAGATGTTCAAGAGGATCTGCAAGGAATAGATCAAACAGCAGGGATACCACATTTTCAAGAGTTCAAAAATCAGCCAGTGGAGGAGTAACAAGAGCCAAAATAGGTAATTTACTTTAGGATTTTAAAACTAAAATGTTAAGTTCTTTTGTTTCACAAATTGACACCTTGAAGATTAAAAAGAAACAAGCCAAAGCAGAAGCAACTATGTCCATATTTTGTTCCAAATGCAGAGAAAAACACCCATGAAGGGAATGCCCATTGAACAAAAATCCAATTTGAACCATTTGTGATAAGGATCATGAAACTCAACAATGCCCTTCTTTACCAGGAATCAAAGCAACAATACGACTAACTGATGAAGAAGTTGAAGCTGTCTATCTCTTGACACAGATAAGGCAATGGAAACTGCGAGGACAAGGTATGAATCCTAATATGCCATTTACATCTTCTAAGCATTGGAATAATTATCCTTCTTTTAGTCAAGCAAATTACCCTCCCTTTAACCAAATGCAATACCCACCCTCCAATCAAATGAATTACCCACCCATGCAACAAACAAACCCTCCCTTTATAGACCCAACAATATGGACACCTTGGCCCTCACAACAACAACCTTACCTTATCCAATGGAATCCAAATTGGAGAGGTCAACAACCCCCATTCCCAAATCAATTTCCTTAATTTCAATCACAATTTCAGCAACCACTCCCTTTACCATCAGGTGCTCCACCGAATAATCAAATGATGAGGCCCCAACTACCTGTACAACCTAACCCTAACCCCAATAATAAGGTTGTGCAGTGCATTGATATTCAAAACCAACCTATACTTTCTCTTTTCCCTGCACAATGCAATGATATTCATTTACGATCTGGGAAAATAGTAGAAGCTATSATTGATGATGCTACCTCCTTTGATTCCAATAAAGAAGAAATAAAAAAGCACGATTTACCTGAAGAGGTACAACCGTCCTCAAACACTGTTGCTGAAACAATAGAACCACCATTCCCTGAGTGTTTAGCTTTGACCAAAACTCCTGAGTCACCTGCTTTCAATCTTCTAGGGGAATTACAAAATCTTTGTGTCAAAATTTCACTATTACAAGCACTAAGAGATGTACCAATTTATGCCAGAACTATGCGAGACATTTGTGTTAAGAAACCCTTTAGGAAAACTAAAGATCCCCTCACAGTTCATGTCATGGGTGCTTTTTCTGCACTAATGTCGGGTAAAGCTCCTCCAGCTAAATATGGTGATCCCGAACATCCTACTGTCATAGTGCAAATTGGAAAAACAATAATTCGCCGAGTTCTGGTAGACTTAGGTGTTGCTATCAATATTATGACTCTTGAAACTTCACAACTGTTACAACTGAAGAATGAAATCAGAGATACCCCAACCATTCTTGAATTAGCTGACCGTTCTACAATCAAACCAGAAGGAGTCATTGAAGACCTAATCATCTCAATTGAGTCCTAGAATTATCCAGCTGACTTTGTGGTATTACAACCTAAAACAAAGTTGGGGGGTCATCCTCTAATTTTGGGCAGGCCATGGCTAGCCACAACAGATGCCTTTATCAGCTGGAGATCTGGTTCACTGACAATTTCCAATGGATATGAGACCAAACATCTTACCCTCTACCCTCACTCTACACCCTTAATTAATAATGACAATTCCTTATGGGTGGACTATGATGATCAAACTACTCAACCTATCTTGACTATCGGACAAGCCTTAAGCCTTAAAGATGCCACTGAGGATGAAGTAATCAATAATTTTATCTGTGAACCCTCCTCTGTGACTCCAGAAACACATAATCAACTAGCTGCACTTTTGGAGTCAGATACCCAGGAAACCCTTAACTCTGAAGACCTACCTCAAACATGAACTACCATCTCTTCTAAAAGTATACCAATAGAAATTGAACTTGACAAAACACTGAATATAAACCCCAACTTGACAGTTGCTGAAACACAACAATTAACGAAGTTACTTCTTGAACATAAGGAAGCATTTGCATGGGACTATATAGATACCAAGGTAATCTCTCCTGAATTATGTACTCATCATATCTATATCAAGGAAGATTGTCGACCGATCTGCCAATCTCAACGATGAATGAACCCTAATTTAAGAGAAATTCTTAAAGAGGAACTTCAAAAATTGCTTAATGCAGGGTTTATATATCCTATATCTGACAATGAATGGGTTTCCCTGTTGGTAATAGTTCCTAAGAAAAATGGGAAATGGAGAGTGTGTGTAGATTATAGAGCCTTAAATAAAGCCACTCAAAAAGATCACTTTCCATTACCATTCATTGATCAAGTGTTAGATAGTTTGTCAGGGAAGAAATTCTTCTCTTTCTTGGATGGTTTCAGTGGGTATAACCGGATCAAAATTTCACCCCAAGACCAAGGTAACACCACTTTTACTAGCCCCTGGGGAACTTTTGCTTATAGAGTCCTCCCATTTGGACTATGTAATGCACCAACAACTTTTCAAAGAGCAATTATAGGAATCTTTTCTGATATGATTAATGACTCTATGGAAATTTTTATGGATGATTTTACCGCTTATGGTGTCTCTTTTGAGGAAGCAGTACAAAATCTTGAGAAAGTACTTAACCGATGTATACAAGCCCACCTCTCCTTAAGCATCGAAAAATGTCATACGATGATGAGTGAAGGAGTGGTACTTGAACATTTTATTTCATATCAAGGAATTCAGGTAGATCCATCCAAGATACAAGTCATTAAAGACCTTCTTATTCCAAAAAACCAAACAGATGTGAGAAGTTTTTTAGGACATGCTGGATACTATAGAAGATTTATCAATTTTTTTTCCAAAATAGCTTCTCCTTTGTTTGTGTTACTTATGAAAAATGTTGAATTCAAGTGGACTAATCTTTGCCAGGAAGCATTTGATGCACTCAAACATCAATTATCTACAACTCCTATCTAAGAGGACCTGATTGGGTACTTCCCTTTCATATATCCTCTGATGCTTCAGATACTGCAATATCAGTTGTCTTGGGGCAAGAAGAAAATCACCTCCCTTATGCTATCTACTTCATTAGCAAGAATATGAGTCCTGCTGAACTTAACTATACAGTTACCGAAAAGGAATTTTTATCAATTATCTATGCTATTCATAAATTTCGACATTACATCACTGGCTATTCTACTTTTGTCCATACTGATCACTCAGCTATTAAATATTTAATGAAAAAATATGTCACAAATGCTCGAGTCACCAGATGGTTACTATTATTACAAGAATTTGATATTACAATTGTAGATCGACCAGGAAAAGAATATGTAGTTGTTGATTTTCTTTCTCAGTTAACACCTGATAATAATACTCTAGTAGATGATAAACACCACTCTGTAGCAAAATTTTTCCCCATTTTCCCATTGCTGAAATACCACTCTTTAGCAACATTTTTCCTCATTTTCCCATTGCTGAAACACCACTCTTCAACAACATTTTTCCCATTTTCTCATTGCTGAAACACCACTCTTCAACAACATTTTCGTCATTTTTCCCATTGCTGAAACACCATTTCTTCAGCAATATTTTTCATTGTTAAAACATCACTCTTTAGCAAACATTTTTCCATTCTTTTCATGTTGCTGAAACACCACTTTTTCAGCATTTCCTGTCATAAAAACATCTTCTTTAGCTCTTTCGCTCTCACTTCTCTTATTTTTCATACTACATTTTTTCCTTTCACTACCTTCTCCCATGATTAAACAAACCCTTGATATAATTTCTCTCATAAATCCAAAGTCTCTCCCATGGTTATTGTAGATCTATTATGAACAGTCACTATATTTTTCGAAGTATGAATCAAAGGTAAAGATGAGGTATGTAAACTTTATATGTAAATACAATTGAACTATGGCTAATAAGAAGATCCCGATTCATTATTACCATTCACTTAAAGTCACTATTTTAGCCGTAGTTGGGGGGGGGGGGAATATCGAAACTTTATGCCATCATTTCACACGAACTGACTACCGTCAGGACCCCTCTGTTATCTTTGATCTCTGGGATCTCTCTTCCTTATTTGAGGAGGATTCCTTCTAAAGTTAGTATTCCAAATTTGAGGAGCTGGTTGGTTTTCTCTAGGAGGGTTTCTTTTAGATACGGTGAGTCTCTCCATCATCCTTTCCATTTCTCTAGCTAAGGAATCCAATTTGGCATCAGAAGAAGATGTGGAAGGTTCTTCTTTAATTGTGACTCTCCTCTCCATCCTCTGTCATTCCCTTTTAGCCAACAGGTTAGCCTCCACGCTTATTGCACTTTTCTGCATGTCTTCCAGGGTGGTGGAGCTTCATTCCCTTAATTGATATGACATATCAGTGTCAAAACCGCCAGGAAATTTTATCAATGCTAAACCTTGTGGAGGCTTAATATCGATTGGAATGGAATTGTACAGATTATTGAAGTGAATACATTAATCTTGAACTGTCTCACCTTGATTCCTTCTAATGTTTTCATATTCCGACAAGACTTGGAGAAGATTTTTCTTTACCTCCCATCTATCTAAAAAAATTCTTTGAAACGTTGTAAGGTCGAGCACTGAGGCAGCATGTAAACCCTTGTACCATTTATTAACATCACCGGTCAAACTTTGTGAAAACAATCTCATTTGAACGTCAGCCTCATCTACCTCCTGCAGATCAAAATAGTCATTCATTTTATCAACGTGTTGTTGTGCCCTCAAGGGCCCTGTTCCATCAAACTGTGGAAGTCTCGTTTGATAATTCTGGGGCATAGCATGAAGAGGTGCAGCCAACACCAAGGGAGCATATCTGGCTGCCATGATAGGTGGATGGGGCGGGGCGGAAACCTGGATGATAGGTGTGGTAGTGACAGAAGACAAGGAGGAGGAGGGGCTTGCTGGCACGGAGTAAGTAGTTTCATGGATCATAGTGGGAGATAGTATTTCAGGGGTCCAGGGTTGCAAGGTTTTTGGATCTAAAACGATTTCAATCACAAAGCTCTCAAATTTTGTTCTAAACAGGCTTTGTTCAAAAATGGTGTCGAAGTTAAGATCTTGAATGGTAACAAGTTTCTCTGGAAGAGAAGGGGACCTCTGAAAGGGACTATGACTTCCTGAACCTTCTACTATGGTCTTCTTCTTAAGTAGCTGTTCTGGATTATCAATTGCTATTGCAGGTTCTAGGTTTGGGTGAGATCGACTATAAGCTCTTTTGGGAGCCAGATTTCTTTTTGGTTTTTATATATATATTTTTTAGTTTTATGAGTCCGAAAATTAATATTTACAAGCTTTAACAACCTCTAAACATTATTGTTTTTTCAGATTTATGATTTGTTTAGAAACAGAGCTTTCTTTTAAGGGAAAGAAAATGTGGGGTTGAAAAATTCTCCCCAGTGGAGTCGCCATGTTAACGCTCTGTAAATTCCCAGAGGTTGTTAGGAAAGAAGAAATCTACGAGAGGTAACTTTATCCAACCACTTCGAAACTGGAATCTAGCCCTACCAGCTTTAGAGAGGGATCTCTTTATATGATTTAGATATGTTTTGAATTTAAGATATTAGGCTAGTTAAATAAATAAGATCGAAAAGGTTTGTTGTTTTTGTTGAGTTGGATGAAAGCAATTTATGCATCCATTGGGCTATGGGGTCTGTGTTATAAAGATAAAAATATAACCAGAAAACAAAGATTCCTTTCACAGGGCAAGATAATGCATTCGTTGGATTCCTTTAGCAGTAAAATTATGAAAAGCGGAAAAGATGAGAATATCAATTAAAGTAAAGAAGCAGTTAAGAATTCCTTTATTGTAATATCAGAAGATAAACATTAATATCTTTCAAAGTTTGAAACAAGGTATACGAAGATAAATCCTGCAACATGCATTACTTTTAAAGATTTAGAATAGAAAACAATATGACAACTGAGCAAGAAAACATTCAACATAGAAAAGAAAACATCACCAATGAATAACACGCGAGAATCCTGTGAAAATGTCTCTTTGTATTAACGAAAGATCTCTTGAAAAAGATTACAATCTTGTAGATTTCAGGGCATAAAGATCAACCCTCAATACTTCAAAGTGTGAAGTATTTATAACTAAGAATTACAAATGATTCAGTCATTAAAGATCATGACGTTGCAAATCTAAATTTAGCTAACTAACTTAACAAGATACTAAAATCTAGGAAACTATTTGATGATGTGTCAAAACTTCATGTTGTTTTCTGGGTGAACCGTTGGTGAGGCCTCTGCACGACCTCTTCTAAATGGATAGATAACTGGGCTTGGACAGCTCATCGACTACTCGATCATATTTCAAAGCTCTTCCCATCAAAGGTGACTAGGAATGCTGACTTTAAGCAATCTACGGTATACTTCATCCATCTCCGTGTACGTGGAAAAAGTTGGCTTGGTGATGAAGATGTATCGGATCTCATGCTGTATGCTAATGTCGAACTGTAAAGCATCCAAGAATTCCTTACTAGTGATACTACCTTGTATACCTGATAATTTCGAGCTATCCTTAGCCATAGTGGCTAGTCTCTTTTTATAATCAGGGAGTGTCATCAATTTTTCATTTATAACTCTCATACCAGGAAGGCCTTTCTTTTGCAGAGCTTCGATCTTGCTGAAAAATCTTTGTACCCCTACGTCCATGGTTTGGACCTTCTCCTCCAGATGTAGCATCAATCCTCTCTTGGTTAGGACCCTATTGACTTCGAGGATGGTCTCTGTCCTATCTTCAATCCTCAACTCCTCTAGCTCCTCTTTGGTTTTGGAGTTTAGAAATTTGATGATCTCAGTTGCTTCCGTGGGAATCTCCCCTAGTTCTTCTCTTATGTTCTCGATGGCCTGCTGACTTCTTTGCACCAACTCGTTTTGCTCGAACATGATTTATATCATCGACCATATTTCATTCATGGACTTGGTGATGTCCATTCATACACTTTCTTTGACCTCAGCTAGTGTTTTGCCCACCACTGTTTGCTTTTGAAGCTTTTTCAATTCCTGTTTAAGCTTGTCTGAAGTTTGTTTCTCCCTGGTGTAGATGGTTTGGAAAGAATATTTGAGTTCTTGAAGGTTCTCAATCTCCTCTTTAAGCCTACTAATCTCTGTTTCTTGCAAATTCATGTGTTCCATGGATTTAGCCAGCTTGACTGTCTTCTCCATAGTTGTAAGTGGATTTGCCGAGGGGATTTCTGCTACAAACACTGTGCTTACTCCTATGAGAGGAACTGTGCTCAGTGGGATGACCTCCATGGGCTTTGACTGCTCCTTCTCTTTTACCATCTTTTCCAATTCTGCTTCCATTTATTTCAACTGTGCATTCTACTCCATGATGAGCTTGAGCATCTCATCCTTTTCCCCTTCTATCTCCATTATTTCCTTTGCCTGTGAATCTTCTATTGGAGGCAATTTCAATTGTTTCCTCAGGGATGCTATATCGACAATTTTCGTTTTGAGCATCTCCTCGACTGCTTTCATGTTTGAGGGATCATATCTGATCTTGAGGACTAGTTCCTCCAACATCTTAATCATGTTATCCTTGGCAAAGGATGATATTTTTTCTAACTTCAACTGCGTCTGGACATTATTCAGAGATACTTGTAATTTGGAGGTAGCAGTGGAAGCATGTGCCAATGTGGAGAAAACCATTTCTCCATTTTTCCTATGCAGATCCATCTGATCAGCTGGATGCACATCTTTAGTCTAAAATTCAAACATTGCCCTTTTGTAATCAGTGATTACCTTCATGTCTGGCACCTGTTCTTGCAGAAACACCATGTGCATTCTACCCTTCTCAGTTTCGAATGTAGACAACAGTCGATGTTGTGCAGTGGTTGTTTTCTTCCAGAACTGAGCATACGTGTTGCTGGTCAGCGTCTAATTTTTCTTCTTAATCAAATCGTACTTTTCAAAAATGCTCAATTTCGGTCCTATTTTTCTCGACTGGCTGGCTGGTGGAGTATCTGTAGGCTTTCTGGGCAACACTTTAGTCGTGATTTTTTTGTTGCTTGTAGTAAGGAGCGACCGATCAACCTACAATGTAGCAATGGATTGCATTCCCTTTTCACGAGCTGTGTTGAGTGCTGGACTGGTTTTGGGCCTCTTGGTATGGAGTTGAAATTCTTCAGATGATACTTCAATGACAGAAGGTGACACATCTTCCTAGGCCTTTTCTCCTTGGGAGCTTGTGGTGTGGTCGTCTATGAGACAGTGACTGAGAGGTGTTGTTGTTCTGTCTCAACCAGAGTAATTGGCTCCCACTCTGCTTGGTTAACAAATTTTTCTATCTCAGGCCTGGATGTGTGAACATATGGGATGTTTTTATTTTTGACCCTCATCTCGGAAATTATCTCGCACGGATCATAGTGCCATGCAAAACTAACAAAAAACTTCATCTCTTTCAGTAGTCTGTCTGCTTCCTCCCCGACACCTTGGCTATTGCAGATGAAAGATCCAATCTTCCCTTTGATTCTGAGCTGCTTCTTCTTCTTCATAGACACAAAATGTATGTCATCTAAATTTATCATTTGCCTTATATATTCTAGGGAAAAAATCCTCACGGGAAAATACCTGGGCAATTTATATGGGGCCAACTCACACCCATACACTCTGATCTCAATGTGGTTTTGGTACAGGTACCAATCACCAGTCTTTGTAAGGTCCGAGAGATGTAAAATCCTATGAATTTCCTTGTTGATTCTAGTTTCAGTTCTGTCGCTGAGCATACTCACCACTGGGTGGTAGAACTGCTTGATGAACTCCTTGAAATTGAATTCTGTAAAGTTATGTCTAAGCAGCGAAGTCCACGTTGTCACTGCCTGTGGTCTCCCATCTTTATCTATCTTCTGCATTGAAAAGGAAAATTTGTCTGCTTGAAAGAACACGAACAGGTAAGCCAGTATTGAAGAATATCAAAACATGACTTCTGTGGCAAAGTTGATGAATTGTTAGTGAATGTTGTCTACCAGGAAGGTACTGTAGTCGAACTGAATAGTGGGTCTCTCATCAGTGGAAAAAATGGATAGAAATCCCAAGATGGGTTCGTCCACCCATTGATCTGAAAAATATCCATGCAAGGCACATAGTGATGTGATAACCTGGTTTACCTTTACTGAGAATAGGGAGGAAGGATAAAGGGGGATTGTAGTGGGGAGCTGAGCATATTGTGGGAGGAAAAGCTCAAAAATCTGAGCTCTTTGTGGGAAAGACAACTTTGGGTAGAGCTCTGTGATGATTTCGAGGTTGAAAGGTGAGGGGGACTCGGCTCTGGGTATATGCAACATCTAGTCAATGGTTTCTGATGTGATGAGTGTTAGCGTCGGAAGTCACTCCTGGATTGCTTGCAGGAGCAGAGCCCGACACCCATCAGTTTTAATGTCACGATTTGTTTATAGAGGGGTGATCAAATGGAGATAAAGGCTCGAGGAGATATCATTCTAACTCAGGGACTAGATCTGGTATGTAAAGAACAAAGGAGGTCTGGAATCCTAACTTCAGCCAGTGGGTTGATTAAAAACATGAACAGGTGGAAGACGTAGTAAGAAAAGTGAACAAACAAATTTGGGCAATAGGCTTTCGGCAGTTTGCAGAAGAAAGACTCTGAATGCAAGATCCGCTTGGTTCAGGGTCTCAAGAAACTGAAAGGGGACTTGACTGGATCTTCCAATTCCAAGTCACTTGGTGCTGGGAAAATCACAAGAACTAATTAGAGACGGCGCAACTATTACAGTGATCCATTACAACATCATCCTACAATAGCTACAGCTCAACTAGATCCTCCAATTCCAAGCTGCTCTAACACAGTGTAAACAAAGATATGAAAGAAACTGGCATTCATAAGGCAAGAAGTCTCAAAAGTTCATACATAATTAGAGTATCAGTGCTTCATTAAAACTTTACACCCGGGAGCTCTGCTCAACCATCGATATGCAAAAAATGGCAAAAATGCCTACATATACTTGGAACTAACTCAGGTGTTGAAGGCACAATCATATCATGAATTAAATGCTTGACGATGAGGAGCTTCTCTATCACGATGGGCTGTCAGTCTACCTCAATCAAATCTGCCCTCTGCTCCCCTGTCATACGCCTCTTTAATTCAGCATGGCTCGCGCCAGGGGGTAGCTGAGCCCTTTGAATATTGAACTGGCATGTGCAGGTTTCTCTGGTGAGTTGGAGACTCGACGTCGCTTTCCTGAAGAGAACTGGTACAAGGGAACCTCCTGGGTCAATTTCAACCGGGACCTCCATACTCTGCAATAAATGGGTGGTGCGAGGCTTCACCCACCCTCTTTCTCCTTTCCTGCTGAGCTGAAGCGGCTCTTTGGATCCCCGAGTGGAATCCCTGATGAAAACCCGACCTAGTCCACAGGTCTCTTCTTCTTTCCTCACGGTCTCCTGAACTTCACTGAGACCTTTTCCCGACTCTGTATCGGGTTTCAGGGTTTCGCGTTCCCTGTTGTCAAGAGTTCTTGACCCTTTGAACTCCTAATCACCGATTCTCCGATGAGCGCGTGTATGGGTTAGCCCTCCTGGCTATACTATGGTCCATACGACCACCTCTTATATGACCTGAGCCAAACCTCTGTCGGGGTTTCGGCATTTTCGATGTCTCGATACACAAGTCCCCGGGACTCGCGATTCTCTGATTGCCGATGCGCCTTCCGTGCTAGCCCTCCGACTAGGCCCTAGTCCAAGTGACCGCTACCATATGCCCTCGACCATACTCTCCATCGAGGTTTCGCGGTTTGCGATGTCAATGAGCACAGATCCTCTGGACTCACGATTCCCCGAAACCCGATGGCTCATGGCCGTTGACCTGTCAACGGTCCGTTCCCATCGCGAAAGCCTGCCACCTATCCTCCATGATTGACAGTTGTTCCCCGCCGATCGGGAAATCGCGTATCGCGATTCTGGAATGCACAAAACTCTCTCTCCCGGGCTCTCTGATATCCCGATTCCCGATGAAGCCCTCCTGTGGAGCTTTCGCCGATGGTGCTAGATGATATCGCTAACATTAGGCTCCATGGGGGATAGAGTCATCCCTGTGATGCTCTAAGAACTCATTCCGCAGCTTCAGTGCCTTGCTGTTGGGCTATGGAGTCATTTATTAAGCCAAAAACATACAAAAAAGAAAATAAACAAAGAAGTAAAAGACAATATTTACAAACAGAGGAGCCGTCTAAGGCTCAAATAAAACATTTTTTCAGAAAATGCCCATTCACTGGGCTGTTGAAAACCTCTTCACCCTCCAGATCCTGTAACCCATAGGTGTTGTTGGAGAAAATCTCAGATATTTTAAAGGGGCCGATCCAAAGGGCGTCGAACTTGTTGTGCTTTCTTTTATCCTATTTGGGTGCGTCCCATTTGAATACCAAGTCCCCGAACTCGAACTCCTTTTTCTTGAACCTTCTGTCAAAGGCCTGCTTGATCTTCTGTTGATGACTATAAGCCGCGTCTCTTACTCGTTCTCTGATCTTCTGCACTTCCACTATCTAATGAATTCTTCTGATCATATGATCTGGTTCTCCCTTGTAGTCTTGAAAGAACTTCGCCACAGGTAAGGCGAGCTGAGTAGGTAAAACCGCCTCTGCTTCGTAGACTAGTTGAAATGGCGAAGTGCCCAGAGACTTCTTCATTGTGACACGATCGGCCCATAGAGAAAACTTCAGCTTCGAATCCCAGGCTCTTTTGTTATCCTCTAACAATCTTTTGATGATCTTTATAAGGCTATTGTTTGAGGATTCTGCTAAACCATTGCCCTGGGGATAGTAGGGGGTGGAGTGAATTAGTGAGATATGGAACTGCTCGAAGAACTTAATTAGAGGTTCAGATTTGAAAGAAGCAGCATTATTGGTGACGATTCTGCTGGGACAGTGAAATCGGGCTATGATATCCTCCAGGAAGCTGATAATTACTTTGTGTGATGCACTTCTGGTGGGGACAGCTTCTATCCACTTGGTGAAATAATCTGTTGCAGTCAGGATCCATCTGTGCTGACCACTTAAGGGAGGATGAATCTCTCCAATGAAGTCCAACCCCCACTGCTGAAAAGGTGCCGAAGCTACTATTTGTTTCAATGGCAGCGATTTGAGCTGCTTCTTTCCCGAGAACTTTTGACATTTGGTGCAAGCTCTGATCTCCCTGCAAACATCGGGGAATAAAGTGGGCCAATAATACCCAGCTCGGAGTATCTTGTGGGCTGTGGTCTTCCAGAAATGATGACATCCACAAAGGCCGCTATGAAAATCAAACATAACCTTCTGGGCCTCCTGTGGGTCCAGGCATCTCAGAAATACCCCTAGAGGGTCTTTCCAGTACAAGGTTTGGTCAATGAGGCAATACCTGACCGCCTTGAGCTTTAGAGCCCTTGCTTTGCTTTTTCCCATTCCATCAGGGGGCTTTAATTCTTGCAGAAAGTACAAGATATCCTTGTACCATGAGCATGTTGCTAAGGACAAGGCATCCTGAAAATTCTTGTTGGATGACTCAGCTTGCTCATTGATGAAGCTAATCCCTAAGGCTTTGCAATTAGATTTAGCCAGCAACTTGGCCAAACCCTGCCCCTTTATCAACTTGGTGGGCTTAATCTCAAGATCAAATTCTAGGATGTTGGCAATCCACTTACCTCTTCTTCCATCTATGTCAAGCTGTATAAGAATGTCTTTCACAGAGGTCGAAGGAACGTATGCAATGATTTTCGAGTGCAATACATAGACTCTGAAAGCTTTGAAAGATTTCACCAATGCATAAGCCTGTTTTTCCATGATCTCGTATCGGACTTCTGCATCTCGCAATGCCTTGCTGAAGAAGGCGATGGGCTGTTCTCATCCTTCCTCATTTCTCTACAACAGGACCATTGCTACTGTATCATAGGAAGCAAAAGAAAAAATCAGGAAATCTTTGGAATAATCAGGACTGATCAGCGCAGGCACCTCAGTCAATGCCTTCTTTATTTGAATAAAAGATACCCTGGGTTCAGCAGTCCACTTTACTTCATTTCCCTTCCTGAGCATGGCTGTGATATTTTTCACCATTTCAGCAAAATTTGAGACGAATCTCCTCAGAAAATTTATCTTTCCCAAAAAGGCCTGAACCTCCTTCTTAGACCTGGGGAGTGATAGGTTCTGAAGTGCTTCTACCCTGCTAGGGTTAATCCTTACTCCCTCTGCTGACACTATATGGCCTAACAACTTCCCCTCCTTCATAGAAAACAAGGATTTCTTGGGGTTTAAGGATAAGCCATACCTCCGACACTTCATGAAAACCTTTCTCAAGTGGCAGTAGTGCTCCTTGTCTGACCTGGAGAAGACTGTGATGTCATCTAAATAGATTACCACAAACTGATCTTTCTGCCCAATGAAGGCTATATCCATAGCTCGCTGAAATGTTTCCCTTGCATTCATTAATCCAAAAGGAATTTTGGCATACATGAATGTGCCCCAAGGAGTGGTGAAGGATGTTTTTTCTCTATCCTCAGGTATGACTGATATCTGATTGTAACCAGAGAAACCATCAATCATGGATATTCTAGATGCACCAGTGACCTTCTGCAATATGTGTTCCATGTTGGGCAGGGGATAATTGTCTTTTCTTGAGCTTCTATTCAAGTTCTTGAAATCAACACAGAGTCTGATTTCCCCACTTTTCTTTCTTACTGGAACCAAATTGGCCACCCACTCAGAATACCTCAATGGGACAATGATTCGGGCATCTAACAATTTCTTCACTTCTTTCTCCATGACAGGTAGCAACATGGGATTTATCTATCTCAGCTTCTGCCTGAATGGTTTAGCTTCTTCTTTCAGCGGGATTTTGTGCTCAATGACAGATGTGTCATACGTCTTAAGGTTTTCATAGGTCCATGCAAACACATCAACAAACTCTCTTAGCAACTCGGTATACTCAATCCTCTGCTCCTTGGTCAAAATCATTGACAACTTGACAAACTTAGGCTCTTCTGGTGTGCCAATGTTGCACTCGGCTGTGTCAACATCATCACCTGAAACTCTTCCCTTTATTGCCACATCATTCCCATCGAAAAATCTTTCTAATGGGACTAGTCCCCTTGGAATGTGATTGCTAGGTAGCTGAATAATGTCATGCTTTGCTATTTTACTCAGCAACTCACCCCCATTAAACCCTTCCTCAGGGATGGAATCTTGATCGATATGCAGCTCTGAAAACTCCTCGATAGTCTCCAAGAATTTCTTGAGCTCAAGATCATCCTCAAACACCTTCCAATGCTTGACATTGTCAGGTATGGAGGGCCTGTATTTTACTTCTACATAATAGCTCAGTTTGGGCGGCAAGGGTACCTTGAAAATGCTTGCTGATGAAGCCAAGGAATCTGCCACTGTGTTTTCTTCTCTTGGGATGAAAGAAATGTTGAACGCTGAGAAGAAACTGTCGATTAGATCCCATACCTCATTTCGATAACTCCTGAGTTGAGGATGCTTGGCCTAATAAGCGCTTCTGACCTGCTGGACTACCAACTCGGCATCTCTGAACACTGCTATCTCCTGGATTCCCATTTCCCTTACAGCTCTTAATCCTTGTATAAGAGCTTCATACTCTGCCACATTGTTGGTAGCTTCGAATTCTAATTTGTATGATAGAGATGTGGTCTCCTGAGCAGGTGACACCAGAACCACTCCAACTCTAGCGCCTTCTCAGGAACAGGCTCCATCAAAAAACATTTTCCAGATTGGGGTGATGGAGGGAGGAACTTGAAGGGAAACAATGGGTTGCTTTCTGAGTTTCAGAGGAGGCTCGGGGGCATGGGTGAGATGCAGTAAACAGGAGCCTAAATCAGTATCCAAAGCAAAGATGGGATGATTGGTAGGGTTGGCTTCATCACTGATTATGTAGGCCAGTTGGGCTTCCCTGTATAGTCTTCTATGCTCCCCTCCGAACACTGGGATGGTAGCATACGTGAGGTCCATCTGTAATTTTCCTTCAAGTATTTTAATCCAAGACCTTGACAACAACATGCCAAACTTGGGAGGAACATCAGCTACCACAATGTCCATGACCATACTCTTCATGGGCAGTTGAAACAGAGAAACCACCAGGTCCTTGATGACTCCCAGACATTGCACCCTCCTTGAATCAAAATAGTATAAATCATGGTAGGCCCTGGTCACTTCTAATCCCAGCTCCTCCATTACTATGTTGGGCATAAGATTATGGGAAGCCCCTGAGTCCATGAGGAAGTTATGCAGCACTTTATCATGTATATTCAGGGATGTGTAGAAGGGGGGGGATGAATCATCTCTATCTTCTACCATGGACCCTAAGACGACTGCAGGCTTCTCATCTTGAAGGTTTATTGAGTCAGAGGAAGGTTGGGGGGATTCAGATTGTAGCAACTTGGAGAGGGACCTTTTGAAGTCTTCATTTTTAACCAGCTCAGAGAGAGGTACAGGAATCCTAATCTTCTGAATCTCATGCTCAAAACTGAAGGAGGGGGTAGGTTTAGTAGCTTCTCTTACCTCAGTGACAGACTCTTTGGCTGCCGGCAAAGCACTCTGAGTCTTCTTTTCTTTAGCTGTGGTTGCTGCCATTTTAGTAGGGCTATCTGCTATGAGGGGCGGGTCTGAGCTGTCGAAGTCTCCTTCTTTCCTTCTTGACCTGAGATTATATCTGTTAGGAGTGTGACCATCCCTTTCTCCCTTCCCTAATTTATGGATCTGAATGTTCATCAAAGATTTTTCGTACACAGACTGAGTCAAGTGGGGAAAAGGAGGGGTTTCTTCAATACAGTGAATTTACGGGCCAAACTCATCTATCTCCTCTCTTTCCTCATGATCAACTAGGTTGTTTTGGAGGGGGGTTTGGGCCCTTTGATCATCTCTGTCTTTTCCCCTTTGTTCCCTCGGGAAAACCTGGGGCATATTGTTAGCAGGTCGTCTGAAACCTCTATTATCAATGTTCTGGGGATTTTTGTACATGGGCCTCCCCTCTAATTCCAACCTTTCTATCTTGGCAGCAAGTGATTTTAGCGTTCTAGCTGTCTCTTCTATCTGATGGGGCAGGGGAGAGGAACTGGATGAAGAAGTTTCAAGCTTGTTCTTGGACGTATTTCTATCACCGGCGTTCCTGAGTCGATTGACAGCCAATATGTTGGATTCTACCTCCATGGTTGTGTCTTGCATGTGTGCCAATGTAGAAACTCTTCTCTCCCTTAGCAGTAGGCAGAAATTAGGATCGAAGGCGCTATAGTAAGTGATCTTTGCAGAGGCTTCGGAGGGTTTTATCTCAGCAGGAATTTTGTTGTACATTTTATTAAATCTTTTGGAGAAGTCAAAAAAAGACTCTCCTTCTTTTCTCTTCAATGACCCAAACTCTGTCATGTAATACATGAAGTCTTTTTTATCTCCCCACTGTCTCAAAAAGGCATTATCCAAAGCTCTGATCCCATCAATAGATCTAGGAGGCAGATCCCTGAACCAGTTTCTAGCCTCTCCTTGGAGACTATGGACAAAAATTCTCATCCATACGTCTGTGTGCATGATAACATTATCATCTGCGAAAGTATAAAAGGCTGCTAGGTGCTCTTCAGTAGTTATATCCTCCTCGCCTGTAAACTTGGGTAGCTGCTTAAGGTACCCTTCTGCTGGGAGGTTATTGAGAGGTTGTGGTAGCACGAGGGGAGCGTATCTAGCAGTTATGATGACCTCTATTTTGGTCATAGGGGGATTTGCTCCGGCCATAGGAATATTAGGTGCAGGAGAAATAGGAGGAGAAGGAGTTCACGAAGGGGCTACAGGGAATGAATCTCGGAGTGGGGTGGGAAACAAGAGGTGGTTCAAGGAGAGGGCCACAGAGCTCAAGTCAGCAGGTGCTCCTCCTTGCGCAGGAGTGGGGGAATCTTCTGTGGTCATGGGTCTATGCCAAGGTACAGCTTCGGAGGAGAGGGGAGTGATAAGGATTTCTCCCTCCAATCCCAGACTAGGAGGGGAAAAATCAGCAGGAACACTCCCAAAATTCAGGAAACGGGAAACTTGTGAAGGAGGTCTATCAAGAAACTGAGGGGGAGAAAACGGAGTTCTTACGGAAGGAGATGGCGGATTACCTATTTCGGCAATGGAAGCTTCTTCTTCAGGGGCCTTTCCTTTCCTGAGAACCACCTCCGGATCGGTTTCAGGTGTAGCTAGGGGCAGTTGTGGATGAGACCGCGTGTGTCTGCCTCTGAAAGCCACAATTGATAGAGCAGGTTCTCCCCAGCGGAGTCGTCACAATGGAGTCGCTAGGTGCACAACAACAATCTTGATAATTCTGATTTCCGATGCACCTTCAGAATCAGTTAGTCATTCTCATTCAATCCTGGGGAAAATATTCAACTTCGTCCCCGGCAATGGTGCCAGAAATGTTAGCGTCAGAAGTCACTCCTGGATTACTTGTAGGAGCAGAGCCCGACACCCATCAGTTTTAATGTCACGATTTGTTTATAGAGGGGTGATCAAATGGAGATAAAGGCTCGAGGAGATATCATTCTAACTCAGGGATTGGATCTGGTATGTAAAGAACAAAGGAGGTCTGGAATCCTAACTTCAGCCAGTGGGTTGATTAAAAAGATGAACAGGTGGAAGACGTAGTAAGAAAAGTGAACAAACAACTTTGGGCAATAGGATTTTGACAGTTTGTAGAAGAAATACTCTGAATGAAATATCTTCTTGGTTCAGGGTCTCAAGAAACTGAAAGGGGACTTGACTAGATATTCCAATTCCAAGTCACTCAGTGCTGGGAAAATCACAAGAACTGATTAGAGATGGCGCAACTATTACAGTGATCCATTACAACATCATCCTACAATAGCTATAGCTCGACTGGATCCTCCAATTCCGAGCTTCTCTAACACAGTGTAAACAAATATATGAAAGAAACTGGCATTCATAAGGCAAGAAGTCTCAAAAGTTCATACATAATCAGAGTATCAGTGCTTCGTTAAAAATTTACACCCGGGAGCTCTGCTCAACCATCGATATGCAAAAAATGGCAAAAATGCCTACATATACTTGGAACTGACTCAGGTGCTAAAGGCGCGATCATATCATGAATTCAATGCTTGACGGTGAGGAGCTTCTCTATCAGGATGGGCTGTCAGTCTGCCTCAATCAAATCTGCCCTCTGCTCCCCTGTCATACACCTCTTTAATTTAGCATGGCTCGTGCCAGGGGGTAGCTGAGCCCTTTGAATATTGAACTGGCGTGTGTAGGTTTCTCTGGTGAGTTGGAGACTCGGCGTGTCTTTCCTGAAGAGAACCAGTACAAGGGACCCTCCTGGGTCAATTTCAACCGGGACCTCCATACTCTGCAATAAATGGGTGGCGCGAGGCTTCACCCACCCTCTTTCTCCTTTCCTGCTGAGCCAAAGCAGCTCTTTGGATCCCCGAGTGGAATCCCTAATGAAAACTCGACCTAGTCCACATGTCTCTTCTTCTTTCCTCACGGTCTCCTGAACTTCACTGAGACCTTTTCCCGACTCTGTATCAGGTTTCGGGGTTTCGCGTTCCCCGTTGTCAAGAGTTCTTGACCCTTTGAACTCCCGATCACCGATTCTYYGATGAKCRCGTGTATGGGTTAGCYYTCCTGGCTATACTATGGTCCATACGACCACCTCTTATATGACCTGAGCCAAACCTCTTTCGAGGTTTCATCATTTTCGATGTCTCGATACACAAGTCCCTGGGACTCGCGATTCTCCGATTTTCGATGTGCCTTCCATGCTAGCCCTCCGACTAGGCCTTGGTCCAAGTGACCGCTACCATATGCCCTCGACCATACTCTCCATCGGGGTTTCATGGTTTGCGATGTCAACGAGCACGCATCCTCCGGACTCGTGATTCCATGAAACCCGATGGCTCATGGCCGTTGACCTGTCAACGCTCCGTTCCCGTCGTGAAAGCCTACCACCTGTCCTCCATGATTGACAGTTGTTCCCCACTGATCGGGAAATCGCGTATCGTGATTCTGGAATGCACAAAACTCTCTCTCCCGGGCTCTCCGATATCCTGATTCCCGATGAAGCCCTCCTGTGGAGCGGATGGCGCTAGATGATATCGCTAACAAGAAATATCACTAACAATGAGGAAAAGAATTTCTTCGGATGAAGACATAATGGCTCTTTGTTCAGGGATATAATGGACTTGGCATTTGAGGGCGAATTCAGGAAAGTGGTGAATCTGGGGGAGCAGATACAGGGGAAGATTCGACTCCCAGAGACCAATCTCATTGCTCTGGTCAAGGAAAATCTCCTTGATCCATGCCTGCAAGTCCGCGAAGTTGAACTCGCATCTGGTGTCTGCAATTAAATAGTCTTTGTCGGCCAGGGGGATTCTGTCGAGGTCGAAAGGGGGCGGAAGGAAAGGATTTTCCTCTGCTTCTGTCCTCTTTGATTTTGGCGCCATCGCTATAAAAATACCTGCAAATCAAACAGTTGTTAGTGGAGATGATGGTGGCTTGGGATGTTTGACTGAAACATAGAGAAAATGGGAAAAAATGCTCTGGTGCAACGGGAAAAGGTATTTTCTGGTGAGACGACATGGTAAGTAATGAAAGAAAGAAGGGAGATGGTGGTCTAGAGTGAACAGATATCCATTGGGTGCGAGGGACAGGTCAGTGGGCTAACGGATAAGTTAGCCAATAATAAATTGCCAACAGGTTGTTTGGAGCGTGAGATGGTAGGTAATAATGAATGAAGAATACGACCAGGTAACATGGTGGGAGATAATTGGGGAGTGACCCTGGTGAGAGGACTTGTAAAGGGAGGACAAGGGGAGAGGGACTGACAGAGTAATGGGACGTGACCTCTTAGGAAAAACGTGGATGATGACGTTATGGGGTGACAAGGCATGTCAGAAATGATAGGCAGTGGGAGTCTGAACCAATGAATTGATGCCACGTAGAGGAAAAGGGCCCACCAAAGAATATTCCATTCCATACCCCCCCCCC
>ML784449.1:18542-37227 GCA_009831015.1 Picea engelmannii
GGTTATTAGCCTCCAAGAGAAGAAGTCGGCCAGAAATAATAATAATATACTGAACAGACACATATCCAGAAGGAGAAGTCGGCCCTAGCAAATCTGGCAGAACCACTATAAATACAGGGCGCCAGTTCTCATTTGACAGCATCTCAGAATTGCAGTTCCCAGTTTGGTGTGCACATGTGGAGGAGAGTTGCAGGTGCAGGTGCAGCAGCAACTAGTTTTCAGTATGAGCTTGGACTATCTCTTGGCTAGGGTTTGGATTATCTGATCGGCTTTTTATGATGCGCTATCCTTGGAGAAAGGTGCGCTACCATTTGTTTGGCTATCTAGCCTAGGGTTTGCTTCCAGAGAAATTCTCAGTCAAGGTTAAGGTGCTTGGAGGGTGGCTTCGGCCTATGGTTGGGTGACGAGGGTATCGTCAATGGTAAAACGAGCACACCATCTTCTATATTCTAACAAGATGAACCTGTCTTATCGACTAAACTGGGATCCAACTCCCCATCGCGAAGGAGCACGAGCCACCGATCGAGAATGTTCGGGGGTTACCTCAGCCGTTGGATCTACACCGAGACGACTTCGACGAAGTTCTGCTCGGGAGAATAGAGATGCTATAGCATCAAACTCCCCGAACGTCGAAGTTACGAAGTAAGGGAGAGCCTTAGTTTTGGGGGGGATCATTAGGAGCCCCGCCAACCGTTCGATCATTCAGGACGAGGGACTCGTACATGGTACTTCGGTGAAGTCCTGCTTCGGGAGAATGCAGTGGTAGTAGAGCCAAAACCCCCGAAGGCCGGAGTCGCGAAGTAATGTGGACCGTGGATCTAAGGATCCTTTGGGATCCCTCTCGACCATTCGATCGTGGGGATGCATGTATCACGTCAAGAGCACGTGGGGGCCCACGTGTCAAGTGACTGCGTTGCCAGGTGTGGCGACCTCATGGCAAGGTAAGGGGACGTCGGCAACCTGAGGTAGGTGACACATATTCTTATCGGAGTGTTTTGGGATGACAGATGTTCCTCGAGGAATGGCCCAACAATGTGACCCAAGGGACCCTTGAGTGGAAGTTACGAGCCTTAGATCTCTTGGGTTACGTGGATACCCTCGGACCGTTAGATCTAGGCTGTGGTCAGCTCGATGCTGACCAACTCCGGGAGAAAAGAGGAGTTTGCCTCACAAAACTCCCGAAGGCCAGAGTCGCGAAGTAATCCTTCGGGATCCCTCTTAACCATCGATATACATGGGGCACGTGGCACTAGATCCTTTAGTTCGGAGATTGGGCACTCTGGAGGATTTGAGGTGTGGTGTGTCGATAAGCTCTGAAGCCCGAAGTGACAAGAGTCGTCGATTGGAGGACGCTTCGGGACTCCTCCTAATCATCAGAGCCAGGCTGTGGTCAGCCCGATGCTGACCAACTCCGGGAGAAAGGAGAAGTTTACACCATGAAACCCCGAACGCCGAAGTTACGAAGTAGCGGACGTTGTTGATCCAAGGGTTACGTGGACATGCCTTGGCCGCGAGATCGAAGGGCATGAAAGACGATCAGTTCGAAGTGATGTGGCGCAGTGACATCACCCAGGGTGACGTGGACCCAAGTTTGACGTGCCACGTGTCATTTGGATTTGTGCATATCACATACGCTATAGACCCATTGATATGTGACACGTGTCACCCCTGGCCCCTTCTACGTGTCAACCCTTAGTACGTGGCCGCCTAGCCAATGTGGTTGGTGAAGTGACCAGAACTCCGGGAGTCCAGGACTTCGGGACTGGATTCTGGGTGTAGTATTGTAGAGAGACCAAAAGGCCTGAAGGCCGCAACCACGTGGCAAGCTTACGGGACTTCGAGACTCCGGGAGGTCTCGTGCATAGATAACAATGAGGCATTCATCGTCGTAATGTCGAATTCCCTGTTGGTCTGTGTGTTAGACGAAGATTGAGTCCAGCCGTGGGATCGGACGGTGGATGGACTTCCACCGTGGATGTAGGAATTTGGAGACAATACGTGTGAGGTGGATCCATGTGGGTGCCACATGGCCCTTGACCAATAAATGTCGGAAAAACCGGGAAGGGCGTATCTGACAGGTCGAAGCTCATATTTGAGCATGGAGGCAGAGGTTGGAGAGTTTTGGATGAGAAGGACGTGATAGAAATCTCAGAATTAGGATTTGAGATAGTTAAGGAAAACAAAATTATGATGCCCCACCCCTTAAAAGAGCATTAAGGGGTCAGGTGTGTTACAAATTGGTATCAGAGCATGGTTACAACACTTGGCCTGCTTGGGCTCATGGAAGAGGTGCGTAAAAAAAAAAAAACAATATTTAAAGGACTTTTAAGGGTGACACCCTATCTTACCTCTTTCCTAAAGAGTCTGGTTAAACTTTTACTGAAGAAAAGAATGAAACTTTCTACTGTGTGTGTGTATTTAAGAAATATGAACTGTGTGTTGTTCAAAAGCTAGTAGACTGTTGGCTAACAGTAAGTGTTTTGTCAGCATTCAAGCAATCAGTAAATTGCGGGAAAACTACAAGTATAAAGGATGGTGACGCGCCATGAAGTGGGGGATGGCTCCCACAATAGAGACGAAGAATTTGACGAAAGGAGGGTGGTGGAAACCCCTCCGAATCTGGCTGAAACTGTAAGGAGCCTCATGGCCGAATTATAGGGTTGCAAGGCCGACAATGAGAGATTGATAAAGAAGCAAGAAAACCAAACGGAAATTAATGCAGTCTTGCTGCAAAGCTTATCCGATATACAGAGGCAACTGTAGCATGGACCCGCAACCAGTTAGGTGGACTGATAACATACGAAGTGAAGTCAAAGCCCACCTGAGATACGAAAACGTGGTCCCATAAGTGGCCACACTAGGAGGAGTACCTCGAGGAAGGTCTAACCTGGAGGCAGGAGACACTCATCGAGAGAGTCGTCTGGAGAGGAAACTGGCAACTCCAAGGGATCTTCTAGTAGCAAATCTAGTTCACATTCTCAAAGGAAAGGAAAGAAGCAAAAGCATTCCAAAAGTCATGATCCTGAAGAGTTCAAGAAAGCCAAACCACCCTCTTTCAATGGAGAGATTGAGAAAGGGGAAGAGGCAGAAGCTTGGCTGCTTGGTTTAAAGAAGTACTTCAGAGTCTATGACTACTTTGAAAACTTGAAGGCTCGAATAACCATCTTCAACCTAAATGGAAAGGCTTCCATTCGGTGGAAGACCTTAGGAATGTGAAAGGAATCCATGAGAAGGACTTGTCATGGAAACAATTTGAGAAACACTTAAAGAGGAAGTATTCATCAGAGAAATACTTTGATGGGAAGACTAAGGAGTTCTATGAACTTAGGCTGGGACAACTCACCATCGAGGAATATGTCAATAAATTCCATGAGCTGTTGAGGTATGTGCCCTACATAAAGGATGAAAAGGTAAAAGTGCAACGATTTATTAGTGGGTTACCTCAGACCTACAGGGACATGATTGAGTTTGACGAGCCAAAAACCTTAGAAGACACTATCCGGAAGGCAAGGTATTGTTATGAACAGTTCGGGAGTCAGACAAAACCTCGCGAGGACTGGAATAAGAAGAGTAGTTGGGGCTTCAAGAAGGGGTTTAAATCCTCAGATTTTAGAAATATGGGAAGGGTTCTAGGATGAGCCTTCCTACTAGAAGTGTGTATCAGCAAAATTTCCCCTCCCAGAGTGGAAATAAACCTTTTGGAGCAGTCCCAGGAAAGACGGATAACCCAAAGAAAGAACCCTCGAAATGTTGGGGTTGTGGAGAAGAACATCTGCTGAGGGATTGTCCACATAGACAATCGAACAGTAGGAGAGTCTACAACATCCAAGAAGCTATCACAGTCAATGATGTGGCTAGGAGCATGCCACGGATTTATGCAGCCTTGGATAATAAACAAGTCGACCACCAAGCCTCAGTGTTGGAGATGGAAAGTATGATTGCCAACCTTTTAGTTTCTATTTTAATTGACCCTGGTTCAAATTTGAGTTATGTAGCCCCTTAGACTGTTGATAAGTGTAAACTACAACCAGTTAGACATGTTAAGCCATGGTTGGTACAACTAGCCATTGGAACCAAAAGAAAAGTTGTAGAGGTCATACCAGCTTTCCAATTCATTATGGATGGATTACCCACCCAAGCGACCCTTAACATACTTCCCCTAGGATCTTATGACCTGTTGGTTGGTATGGACTGGTGAGCCACTTGTAAAACCAAGTTGGACTGTTACCATAAAACTTTGTAGTGTGAAAATGAAGAAGGGAGAAAAATAACCCTTCAAGGGATTCATAGGCATGTCTCAGTGAGACAAATATCAGCCCTTCAAATGAAAAAGTATTGCAGAAATGGATGTCCTCTATATGCAATACAGGTGTTGGAATCTGTTGAGGATGACAAACCAAACCTAGAGGACCACCCCATATTAAGAGAGTACAAAGACGTGTTTCCAGAAGAGGTACCGGGTCTACCTCTGAGAAGAGACATTGACTTCTCCATAGAACTTACACCAGGAGCAGTGCCAATGTCTAGAACGTCCTATAGGATGAGTACACTAGAGCTAGTTGAGCTCAAATTACAGCTATAAAGGAGATGATGGACAAAGGCTACATCCGACCCAACGTGTCTCCATGGGGAGCACCCGCCTTGTTTGTGAAAAAGAAAGATGGCACACTCCGACTGTGCATAGACTATGGACAACTCAATAAGACAACCATAAAGAACAAGAACCCCTTACCAAGAATCGATGACTTGTTTGACCAATTAAGTGGTGCTTCCATTTTCTCAAAGATTGACTTAAGGTCTGGATACCATCAAGTCCGAATCAAGGATGAAGACATCCACAAAACAACCTTCAGGACAAGGTATGGTCCCTATGAATTTGTGGTGGTGCCATTTGGATTGGCCAATGCCCTCGCCACTTTTATGTGCTTGATGAATAATGTACTCAACAGATTCCTAGATAGATTTGTATTGGTTTTCATTGATGATATCTTAATATACTCCAGGAACAGAGAGGAACATGAAGAACCTCTTAAATTAGTGCTTCAAGTACTAAGAAAGCATCAACTCTACGCTAAGTTTAGCAAGTGTGACTTTTTCCAGAAGCAAGTACATTACTTAGGCCATGTTATTTCTGAAGGAGTGGCAGTAGACCCTGACAAGATCAGATCTATCATGGAATGACCTACCCCAAAGGATGTATCTGGATTCTGATATCAGGTCCTTTATGGGCTTAGCAGGATACTATAGAAGGTTCATAAAAGGATTTTCCAAGATTGGTTGTCCAATCACTACCCTTCAGAAAAAGAGGGTTAAATTCACTTGGACATAGAATGTGAAGAAAGATTTCAAGAACTTAAATACCTTCTAACCCATGCACTCGTACTAAAGATTGCAGACCTTGATGATGACTTCCTCGTGTGTACAGACGCCTGTAAGGAAGGACTAAGAGGAGTCCTTATGCAAGAAGGGCGTGTAATTTGCTACAAATCCAAAAAATTGAATGGGCATGAAATCAATTACGTGACCCATGATGTAGAGTTGGCTGCCATAGTGCATGCTTTAAAAATGTGGAGGCATTACCTCCTGGGTAGGAGATTTGTACTTATGACAGACCATTGTGGTTTGAGGCACTTGTTTGATCAACCAAAACTCAATGCTAGACAAGCTAGGTGGATGGCTCTTCTTAGTGAGTTTGATTTCGAAATCAAACACATAAAAGGAAAGGAAAATAGGGTGGCCGATGCCCTTAGCAAAAGTGTGAAAATGATTCACCTGGCAGCGGTAAGCACCTGTGAAATGAATGTTAGGGAGAGAGTCAGGAATGCACAAGAAACAGATGCATTTTTCAAGACCGTGACGTCATACCGAAAGCAAGAGCCCACAGGGCTAAAGTATGAAGGCTATCAGATGCTTGATGAAGGCTTGCTGACCTACAGAAACAGATTGTATATTCCAAGTTGTGACAACTTGAAGAGGTTCATAATGGATGAACTACACAAGAGACCATATACCGGTCATCCAGGTTATCAAAAAATGATCACAACCACTAGGAAACAATTCTATTGGCCTGGATCATAGCTGACTATCTAGCTAAGTGTCTAGAATGCCAGCAAGTTAAGGCAGAACACCGGCACCCAACAGGGTTGTTAAAGCCTCTACCAATTCCAGAATGGAAATGGGAAACCATCTCCATGGATTTCATCACCGGATTACCAAAATCGACCAAGCAGAATGATGCCATCATGGTAGTGGTGGACAAATTGAGCAAGTCTGCTCACTTCCTTTCGGTCAAGTCAACTTGCAAGGCAATGGATATTGCCAACATTTTCATGAAGGAGATATTCAGACTGCATGGCATGCCCAGGGAGATTATATCTAACAGAGACACAAAATTTACTTCAAGCTTTTGGAAATCCTTAATGGCTGGTTTTGAGACTCAATTGTTGTTTACCATATCCTATCACCCTTAAACGGATGGACAGACAGAAAGAGTGAACCAAATATTAAAAGACATGTTAAGGATGCATGTAATGCATCAGCCTAAGAAGTGGGAAGACTACCTGCCATTGATAGAATTTGCTTACAACAATGGTTATCAAAAGTCATTGAAGATGAGATCTTTTGAAGCCCTCTATGGTAGACAGTGCAAGATTCCAATCAGCTGGAGTAATCCAGTGGATCGAATTACAATCGGGCCCGACATGCTGAAAGAAATGGAACAACAAGTGATTCAGATTAAGCAAAATCTGAAAACTGCTCAGGATAGACATAAGAGTTACGTCGACAGAAAGAGAACTCCCAGAGAGTTCAAGACAAGAGACCATGTCTATCTCAGAATTAGACCCAGGAAGAGTTCCCTGAGAATGGGAGCTTGTGCCAAGCTGGCACCCCGGTATTGTGGACCCTTTGAAATCTTAGATAGAGTGGGACCTGTAGCCTATATGCTAGCACTCCCTCCCACAGTGAAGGCACATAATGTTTTCCATGTTTCATTATTGAAGAAATATGTACATGATTCTAATCATATAATTGAATGGTTTGTGATTCAGGTGGAACCAGAGGGAGAATTCCTGCCAGAACCTCAATGCATACTAGATAGGAAGGAAACCTCACTCAGGAACCGAACCATTGCACAGGTCAAGTTGCAGTGGAAACACTTTGGCCCAGATGAGGCTACGTGGGAAATGGAGGATTCCATGAGACAGGCATATCCATTTTTGTTTACTTTTGTATATACAGAGCACATTGACAGATAGAACATCGAGGGCGATGTTCCTTTAAAGGGGACGGGATTGTAACACCCATGTTTCCCCCAGTTTGTAAATATAACTATTTTGGCCAAGAGACTATGGCAAACTCGATATGTGTGAATGTTTGATTTTATTAACCTTTGTATAAAAGGTCAATGAATGTAATTTCTGTTATTAAGAGAAAACGGATAAGTGTTGCATAACTGCTGAAAGGGGGGTTTGCCAAGATATACCACAGATGCTATGAAAGAGATGGTGAGGGGAACTAGGAATGGTTGAGATAATCCCCACCAAACCAGTACCTTACTGGATTTAATTGCTCAGGATCAGAACAGTCCTCTGACCCAGGAATGAATTACAGTCAGGCTGGTAGGTGGGAAGACCTCCTCAAGAGTTAATGAGGGGATGGGGCAGAGCGCCCATCTGTAAGGCTTTCAGACCTGACCACAGATTGGGAATTTGGGCCACACACAATCTTGCTGAGGAAGGAAAGAAAGGAAGGCGTGGTGGGTAGAGGAAGACCTGCGAAGAGAAGTAGAGAAGAGAGACTAAGCTCTCAAGTTCGAAGAAGAACGAAAAAACGAACGTGTTTTGGTCGCAGGATGTGGCTAGTAGGGTTATGATACAGGTTGATAAGCGAGGGTGCTGAGTGACTGAGGAAGTACTCAGGCAGGCCTCCTTGCTGGGTATAGAGAAACCCGTTGCCAAGATCCTGTGGGAGGAGGAGAGTAACCTCCGTCTCTAACTGTCGCTGAGTCGGAAGAAAGGATTCTATCTCAGAGCATCGTGGTCTAGCTCGGGGGTGGCCAGTGGTAAATCTGTTAGGAGTGACTGAGCCTATGGTTGGGTGGAAACAAGCACCCCTTTCAGTAGTCACATCACGTCGTCTGGTTCTGATAAGTGTTTTCATACTTTGTGCATTGAAATGGAATAATGGATGAATGCATGTATTTATCTGTTTATAAATGGTTTCTGTATTGATTGGTCAAGCTATGTGTATGCATTTGTCTTCTTGTGAACTTATGCTTCTGATTGATCGTCTATATGCCCCAGCTTAGCCTTCGAGGCGTCTTGGGGTGTAAACCTGTAGGAGGGCTGGAATAGAAAGCATTGCGTCAATTTGACCCTGTGGGTTTGAAGAGGATATCTCCTTCAGACTCCTTGCCTTGTGATCGGGATATTATGCCCAAGTTCTTAGCAAATCCACGATGAGGAAGTTGTGTTTAACTCGCGAGAGTTAGAAGGACCCATGTGACCAAGGTCTAGGATCCCCATGCTAAGCCTAAGGGAGCTAAGTCCTTTGGCTTCGGAGCTCCGAAAGTCCGAGACTTAGGAGTATTGTTGGCCCTAATAGTCGCAATCAACCGAAGGTGACCGAGAGTCACGGTTACCTGTAAGGTCGACCGACGTTGGGCGGTTACCCTAGTGGTTAGATGAACGTGTCTTACCGACTAAACCGAGATCCAACTCCCCATCGCGAAGCAGCGCGAGCCATCTATCGAGAATGTTCGGGCGTTCCCTCAACCGTTGGATCTACACCGAGACGACTTTGACGAAGTTCTGCTCGGGAGAATAGAGATGCTTTAGCATCAAACTCTCCGAACGCAAAAGTTACAAAGTAAAGGAGAGCCGTAGATTTGGGGGGGATCGGTAGGAGCCCCGCCAACCGTTCGATCATTCAGGAGGAGGGACCCGTACACGGAACTTTGGCGAAGTCCTGCTTTGGGAGTATGGAGTGGTAGTAGAGACAAAACCCCCGAAGGTTAGAGTTGCGAAGTAATGTGGACCGTGGACCTAAGGATCCTTCGGGATCCCTCTCGACTGTTCGATCGTGGGGACGCGTGTGTCACGTCGATAGCACGTGGGGGCCCACGTGTCAAGTGATGACGTTGCCAGGGGTGGCGACCTCGTGGCAAGGTAAAGGGACGTCGACGACCTGAGGCAGGTGCCACGTATTCTTATCGGAGTGTTTTGGGATGACAGATGTCCCTCGAGGAATGGCCCAACAACGGGACCCAAGGGACCCTTGAGCGGAAGTTACAAGCCGTAGATCTCTAGGGTTACATGGATACCCTCGGATCGTTAGATCTAGGTTGTGGTCACCTTGACGCTGACCAACTCCGGGAGAAAAGAGGAGTTTGCGTCGCAAAACTCCCGAAGGCCGGAGTCGCGAAGTAATGAGGACCGTCGATCATTGGATCCTTCGGGATCCCTCTCAGTCGTCAATATACAGGGGATGCGTGGCGCTAGATCCTTTAGTCCGGAGATTGGGCACTCCAGAGGATTTGAGGTGTGGTGTGTTGATAAACTCTAAAGCCCGAAGTGACGAGAGTCATCGATTCGAGGACGCTTCGAGACTCTTCCTAACCATCAGATCCAGGCTGTGGTCAGCTCGATGCTGACCAACTCCGGGAGAAAGGAGAAGCTTACACCATGAAATCTTGAACGTCGAAGTTACGAAGTAGTAGAGGCTGTTGATCCAAGGGTTACGTGGACATGCCTTGGTCGTGAGATCGAAGGGCGTGAAAGACGATCAATCTGGAGTGACGTGGCGCAGTGACGTCACCTAGGGTGACGTGGACCCAAGTTTGACGTGCCACATGTCAGCTGGATTCGTGCGTATCACATACCCTATACACCCATTGATATGTGACACATGTCACCCTTGGCCCCTTCTACGTGGCAGCCCCTAGTACGTGCTCGCCTAGACAAAGTGGTTGGTGAAGTGACCGGAACTCCTCCGGGACTCCAGAGGATTCGGGGTGTAGTATTGTAGAGAGACCAAAAGGCCCGATGGCCGGAGCCACGTGGCAAGCTTACGGGACTTCGGGAGTCCGGGAGGTCTCGTGTGTAGATAGCAAAGTTGCGTTTAGCGCCAAAGCGTCGAATTCCCCGCTGGCATGTGTGTTAGACAAAGATTGAGTCCAGCCGTGGGATCATACGGTGGATGGACTTCCACCGTGGATGTAGGAATTTGGAGACAATATGTGTGAGGTGGATCCATGTGGGTGCCACATGGCCCTTGACTATTAAACGCAGGAAGAACTGGGAAGGGCGTATCTGCCAGTCTGGAGCTCAGATTTGAGCGTGGAGGCAGAGGTTGGAGAGTTCTGAACGAGAAGGACGTTATAGAAATCTTTAATTAGGATTTGAGATAGTTAAGGCAAATGAAATTATGATGCCCCACCCCTTAAAAGAGCATTAAGCGGTCAGGTGTGTTACAACGCTCCCGCTTCGTGCAACATTGCATCCAAGTCAAATCTATTTTGTAATTCACTTTATTTATTAAGTGAAAGTCTTTTAATTAGTTGTCGAGTCTAATAAAATGCATTTTTAATGCATTAGTGATTTAGACTAATCTCAATTGTAGATCTCAAAGTGAGATTAGGTTTTTGGTAGATTAGGGTTTCAACTAAAGTATGAAGGCAAGTCAAGGTAGAGGGTAAAGAAACACTTTGTACACCAAGAGAAGACTCAAAAGATCAAAGAGAGATCACTTGAGCAGATTCAGAGCACAGGTGAGGAGCCAAGGTTAGATTAGATCGGACATTGTTGTACAACTGTTTTGTATAGAGAAGATCTGAGGTTGAACAGGCAGATCTAGTGCAGATCTGAGTGACCATCAGACAAATCTAGTGCAGATCTGAGTGTTCAACTAGCAGATCTAGCAAACCTGAGTGACCAACAAAAGATGTAGTGCAGATCTTAGTGTCCAACAGGCTGAAAACTTCAGTTATGAGGTGTGCTTGTAAGCTTTGATCATTAATGATAAACTAAGTTGAAGGACATAAATTTTTGTGTACTTGAAAAGTTATTTTGCTTATGTTGTTTATATTTTCTATCCATTTGTGTGATTTATGCATGCCTAGATTTTTATTTCTGTTATTGAGTAAATTCAAGATTTGATTTATTTAATAAAGAAGCATAGGACAATAGTCACCTAGGGTTTGGAAAATTTTACATTGTATCAAAACAACTTCGATTAAAGATGGCATCAACTAGCCTCTCAGGTTCAAGGACAGATTGGATGGTAACTCTAATTTTCTATATTGGAAGGTTAGGGTTACTCTCTTGTTGGAAGGGAATGATCTTTGGGATATCGTGAAAGATGTGGTGACACCATCGATCTATTTGCAGCAGTTGGCAACTCACAACCAGGAGGAGGTAAAAGCCAAGCCGTTACCATGGATGCCATTAAAGATCACTTGATCCTTCACATCTGAGAAGACGACTGCTAAGGAGATGTTCGATGCACTGGTAAGCCTCTACAAGAGTGAAAACATTAACAGGAAGATGATCATGCGGAACAAACTTAGGTCCAATGAGATATCTAGATCAGATACTGTTACCAGGTACCTGATGAAGGTCATGCAGATTCGTGATCAACTTGCAATAGCTGGGGAGAAGGTGGCCGATGCAGAGTTGGTAAACATGGCACTGAATGGATTTCCAATGTCATGGGATCCATTTGTCAAAGGCATATGTGCTCATGAAAACCTTCTCGACTTTCAAAGGCTTTGAGATGACTACATCTAGGAGGAGACTCAGATGGAGTCAAAGGCCAACAAGAAGGGTAGTGATGAGAACCTGGCCTTAATTGGTTAGTCGAGGAAGGGAAAAGGTAAAGGACCTAACAAGGGTAAGGGAAACAATGAGGATTCAGCCTCACAGACAAGGAAGAAGGACTTGAGTAAAATCAAGTGCTTCATATGTCATAAGCAAGGACATTATGCATCATAGTGTTCGAACAAGAAGAAAGGTAAAGGGAAATAACAGTAGAATTAGGTAGCAACCTCAACTAAAACTCAAATGAGCGAGTTTGCCTCCAAGTTCGAGAAAGATTTCTCGATGGTATCTTGCCTTTCTACCAATACGATTTCAAGGAATGCTTGGTATGTGGACAGTGAAGCATCTAGGCATATGACATCAACGTGGTAGTTATTTTCAAGTCTAACAGAGTAGGACTCGGGAGTTCGTGTTGAACTTGGTGATGATGCAAAGTACCTAGTAGGAGTAGCTACCATTCCCTTCGGACTCCAGTTAGGTAACTCTTTGGACTTTGACAATGTTTTGCTTGTTCCGGGTCTCGTGAAAAACTTGCTTTCAGTTTCGGTCATGGAGGATAAGGGTTATGCAATAGAGTTCAAGAACCAACAGGTTGTTATCAGGCCGAAGGAATCTAGCCCAAAAGCAGTACAAACGATCAAGGTTAGGGAAGACAATTTATACAAGTTGCAAGGTGAACCTGTTCGAGCCCTATTTCACAACACAAACAACTTGTGCGAGTTGTGGCACAAGAGGATGGGGCACCTACATTATAAGGCATTGCCTATTCTGAGGGAGATAGTCACAGGTCTTCCAGATTTCAGTACAAAGCAATAAGGTGTATGTAGAGGGTGCTCGCTTGGCAAGCATGCCAAGGTTGCTTTTGCAAGCAGCGAGCATAAGTCTAAGGAGATTCTAGACCTAGTGCATTCAGATGTTTGTGGATCGATGTTAGTAGCATTAGTTATGGGAAGCATGTACTATGTTTCCTTCATCGATGATTTCTTTCGCAATACATGAATCGACTTCTCAAAGACCAAGGATGAGATCTTTAGCATGTTCAAGGAGTTCAAAGCCCTAGTTGAGAACCAGATTGGGAAGAAGATCAAAGTCTTGAGATTGAACAATGGGGGTGAGTATACCTCTAAGGAGTTTGAGGTTTTTTCAAGGAGGCAGGGATCAAGAGGGAGCTCACTGTTTTGTACAACCCACAACTGAATGGAATTGCAGAGAGAAAAAATCAATCCATCATAGGGGTTGCTAAGGCCATGATTCATGACCAGGACTTGCCCATGTTTCTTTGGGTAAAGGCATGCGACACAACAGTCTACATCTAGAATAGGTGTATGCACCAATGTTATTATAACTGGAACCCAGATCAGACTGGTCGACCCCAAAAATGCGAAACCGAACTGGACCGGTAAAAAATCGGTCGACCAAAAACTACATAAAATATTCAAATTTTGAAAAAAAAACATATATATTCATGTGCATCCATATGAATCCAAACCATTCATACACAAATATACAAAGTTTCTCATTTATATAGCAAGTAAGAGTGCATATAACCAAAATAGCACCGAGTGCAATCCATCTTTGAACCAAAATACATCAACAACGAGGTTTTAAATGGCCTTTAGAGTCCAAAAAAAATGATGCTACAACAAATAACTACATATCTTCAAGATCATTACTTATATTAGTATCCTCATTATCAGTGTCACCCTCTAAGCATTAAAATAAGATAGAAAAATATTTACATGCCTAATAAGTGATTTTACTTGAGTGAAGCGTACATTTTTACTAGGGTCATGACAAAAGAGTTCAATAATGAATGTCACCAACCTCGAGGTACATAGAGGGCTTGGTGCTCTTGATTAAATGCTAGCTCCATACCCTCATACATGATAGAATCCAGTGGAAACGTTGCAATCATGCCAATCTTGAAATCCTGAAAACTATTAAGTCTGCTGAATTTTGAATGGGACCTAAAATTCTACTTTCTCCATATGAAGTCCAATGAGTTTGGAACCACTCAAACATCTTGAAACAATTAATGGTAATGTTAAAAATTTAAGTAAAAGGATGAAAATAAAGATAAAGGAGAATGTCACAGTGAAAGATAAAGGAGAATGTTACTTTTAAGAATTTAACATTACCATTACGCTAGGGCTAGGTAATAGGTCCCCCTTTTATTAAACATTTGTTTTTTTCTTAAAATTTTTTGGAATCTGTGGCTTTGGGTGCATCGTATGAGTTTTGTACGAAACCGTTCGGTTCCATACGAAACCGTTCGGTTCCATACGAAACTGATTGATTTTGTGAAAATGGCCGATTCAGTACCAAACCGACCAAAAGCGGTTCTAGTCCACCTACCCGCCCGTTTTCCTCTCAAAACCGGTCCAAACGACCGGTTTTGTTGCACTGGTCTGGTTTTAGTAACATTGGTCCGCACAGGATGTTGTAGGACAGGACACCAGAGAAGGCATTCACTGGTGTGAAACCAGAGGTGAGTCATTTTTGCATTTTTGGTTGTCCAATTTATATTCATGTACCTATAGAGAAGAGGACCAAGTTGGAGCCCTCCAGTAGGGAGGGTTTGTTCGTAGGTTACAGGGAGACTTCAAAGGCCTACAGGGTCTTCATTCCAGATCAGAGGAAGACAGTCATAAAGTTCGAGGAATTTGCTTGCAAGAAGTCTCATGAGCCTATTCCAGTGACAGAGAATGAGGAGCAAAAGACTCCAAAGGTTGAGCCTGGGTCACGAACGACTTCTAGTTCAGGGCAACAACCTTCAGGTGGGGAGGAGGAGCCATTGGCTCCTTGCAGTTTTGTCAGGAGACCTCGATGGTCCATTGGACATTTACAGATGCTCAGGAGTACGTTGAGGCTTCTAGAAGCGCATTCATGGAGAGCAAACCTCCGAAGAAGTTTTTGAACTACGAGGCATTGATGAGCAACATCATATGTTCCGAGCCTTCTAGTTATCAGGAGGAAACAAACCTGCAGATATGGTGGGATGCCATGGTGTAGCACACCTCCATCATGAAAAATGATGTATGGGATATTGTGCCAAGACGGAAGGAGAAGTCAATGGTTAGTTCCAAGCGGCTCTACAAGATCAAGCATGCTACAGATGGCAACATTGAGAAGTTCAAGGCGAGGTTTGTGGCAAGGGGGTTCTCCTAGAAAGAGGGAGTGGACTACGAGGAGACCCACTCCAGTTGCCAAGTACAATTCCATTAGAGCAGTGATGTCCTTAGTCTCCATTATGGGATGGAGGATACATCAGATGGATGTAAAGACAACTTTCCTCAATGGGATAATTGAGGAAGAAGTGTACATAGAGCAACCTCAGGGCTTTGAGACTAGTGGGAAGGAGTCCCATGTTTATAGGCTGAAAAAAGGCCTTGTATGGACTCAAGCAGGCACCGAGAGCATGCTATTCCAGGATTGACCTAACCATTCTACTCTTAACCTGCGACCACCGAATCTTGACCTACCCATTCTACTCTCGACCGTAGGAACTTGCAAGCACTTGACTTATATGATAGGCTCGTCCATCACCAGGGTTATATTGTAAATTTAAAGAATTTAAAAATTTCAAATTAAATTATATATATATATATATATATATGATTTTATGTTATATAATTTAATGTTATATATAATATAATAATACTTGAAATTTATTCTTTTTATTATTTATAAGTTAAATTTTACAATTTAAAAATAATTTATTTAACTTATATAATTAAATAAATACATGATTATACATAATTTATTATTTTATGCTATATATATATATTCGAACCTAATGGCGAACCTCATCCAAACCTTATAAAAAAATTGGAATTCGAATCGAACCTAATCGTTGTCGAACTCGAACCTGAACCGTTTGACAACTTGTAGAGTATGGGCTTCTTGTTGAGGCTGATTTGCTCATTTTGGTGCTATATGTAGATGAGTTGTTTCTTACAGGATTGAAGAAGCTTATAGTAGGGTGCAAGGCAGATATGGCAGCTGAGTTCGAGATGAAGGACATTGGCTTGATGCATTACTTCTTAGGGTTGGAGATTTGGTAGAGACCAAGGGAGATTTTCCTTGGACAGGGTAAGTATGCAGTAGAGTAGAGATCTTGAAGAGATTTTGAATGGAGGACTATAGACCCATGGCCATGCCTATGATCACTAACTTGAAGAAGGTTGCTACTTTGGATTCAGATATGGTAGATCCCATGTTGTACAAGTAGCTGATAGGTTCCTTGATGTATCTGGTCGACACTAGGTCAAATATATATTTTGCAGTGAACACTGTGAGTCAGTTCATGGTGGAGCCGAGGCCGGAGCATTGAGTAGCAACAAAACATGTGCTTAGATACTTGAGAGGCACATTGGAGTATGGGATGAGATATCTTGGAGATGGTGAGGTGAAGTTGCAGGGGTATACATACTTAGATTGGGTAGGCAATGCAACAAACAGGAAGAGCACCTCGGGTTGTTGTTTTAGTTTGGGATCAACGATGATATCCTGGTTCAACAAGAAGCTGACCTCCATGGCACTTAGCTTAGTAGAGGAAGAGTATATGGCAGCTAGTACAGTGAGTTGTGAGGCCATTTGGCTTCGCAAGCTACTTGCAGGTTTATTTGATCAGGGGTTGGATCCCACGATGATCTACTGTGATAATAAGAGTTGTATCAAACTCCCTGAGAATCCAGTATTTCATAACAAGTCCAAGCACATAGAGATCATGTATCACTTCATTCGAGATACGATTTAGAAAGGAGTAGTGAAGCTCCAATATGTACCCACAAATCAATAGGTTGCAGATATTCTGACCAAGCCCTTAGCAAAAGGGAAGTTTGAAGCATTTAGGGACAAACTTGGATTGGTACAAAATTCCTTCCTCGCTAAGAGGGAGTGTTGATGTTTGTAGCTCGGACAGGAACTTCCGCACAGGTTTTGTGTGAAACGCGTGTGAAGTCGTTCAAGTCAAATCTATTTTGTAATTCACTTTACTTATAAAGTGAAAGTCTTTTAATTAGCTGTTGAGTCTAATAAAGTGCATTTTTAATGCATCAGTGATTTAGACTAATCTCAACCGTAGATCTCAAAGTGAGATTAGGGTTTCAACTAAAGTATAAAGGCAAGTCAAGATAGAGAGGGTAAATACACACTTTGTACAGCAACAGAAGACTCAAGAGATCGTTTGAGAAGATTCGAAGAACAAGAGAGGAGCCAAGGTCAGATAAGATCAAACACTATTGTAAGATTGTTCAGTCTAGAGCAGATCTGAGGTCCAACAAGCAGATCTAGTGCGAATCTGAGTGATAAGCAAAGAGATCTAGTGCAGATCTGAGTGTTCAACAGAGAGATCTAGCAGATTTGAGTGTCCAACAAGCATATCTAGTGCAGATATGATTGACCAAGAGGCAGATCTAACAGATCTGGGTGACTTGTAGACAGATCTAGTGCAGATCCGAGTGTTCAGCAGAGAGATCTAGCGGATTTGAGTGACCAACAGACAGATCTAGTGCAGATCCGAGTGTCTAGCAGGCTGAAAACCTAAGTTTTGAGGTGCTCTTGTAAGTTTTGATCATTAATGATAAATTGAGTTGAAGGACATAAATTCTTGTGTACTTGAAAAGTTATTTTGCTTCCACTGTTTATATTTTCCAACTATTTGTGTGATTGATGCATGCTTAGATTTTTATTTCTGTTATTGAGTAAATTCGAGATCTGATTTATTTAATAAAGAAGCATTGGACAACAATCACCTAGGGTTTGGAAAATTTCACATTTGATAGTGGCGTTTGGAGCATATTTTCTGTTCTTGTTTTACAATGGCTGATTTTGATGAAAGATAAAATTCCTTTAGAGTGTCATGAGAGGATAACTTCATTGCAGGAGATTAATGGTAAGCAAGCTTCATGAGAAGATAACTTCATTGCAGGAGATTAATGCCAACATCCATGAGAAGATAGTTTCGTTGCAAGATTCTAATGCCAAGCTTTATGAGAAGATAACTTCATTTTAGGAGATTAATGCCAACATCCATGAGAAGATAGCTTCGTTGCAAGATTCTAATGCCAAGCTCCATGAAGAGGTTACTTCATTGTGGACACTGATGTCAAGCTCCATGAAGATGTTACTTCACTATAGGATACCAATGCCAATCTTCATGAGGAAGTTGCTTCATTGCAGGGCACTGATGCACTAATACTAAACTTCATGATGAGGTTACTCTATTGAAGGACACTAATGTCAAGCTTTATGAGGAGTTTATTTCCTAAGAGGATACTAATGCCAAACTTTGTGAGGAGCTTGCTTCATTTCAAAATGTTATTATCATACTCTTTGGTGAATATCAAGGCTTGAAGAATGATTATGATCCCTTGCTTCTAGAGTTGGTTGAGGAGGACAATACCATTAAAAATCGGCCACACCTCAGTCAAAAGCTTGAAAAACAAGTGAATTGAGTGATTTCATTATTAAATTAGAAACTTTTGTTTCTTTTTCTTTCAAGAAGTATGATGAACAAGTTGATCGTGGGACACTCCAAGTTAATGAGATGGATGAAACCATTGGTCTTTCATGTCAAAAGCTCATGGATGGATTAGGGTACAAGGAAGTAATGCTTGACAGATTGCAAGAGGATATTCATGTTTATGACAAAATTATTTTGCCTCTTGATTTGATGCATCTCATCATGCACTAATTGCTACTTGTGAGCAATATTTTCTTGACATTGGTGATTTTTAGAAGCATAATAAGGGAATAGGTTCCAAATTACTTTATCAAATTGGTTACATGGGTGGTGGATTTAGTAAGTGTGGATAGGGTTATCACTCCTATTTAGCTTGGTTTAAAACAAATGAGAGTAGGGCTTG
>ML784449.1:84954-95790 GCA_009831015.1 Picea engelmannii
CTAATCCTTGATTCTTCTTGTGCACAACAAGTCCAAAGTTCTTCAAATGTGGGATACTTCTTTCTTGTGTTCATGCTTGCGACAAATGCATCCCATGTCTTGGGAAGGCCATTGAATACTATATTTGCTAGTTCCTTTTCTGAAATGATTTCTTCAAAAGCTTATAGTTGATCTCTTAACTAAGAGATTCTTACGAAGTATTAAGTTATGTTGTCATCGTCATTCATTTTCATGTCACGGAGCTCATTCTTCAGACTCATCACTTGTCCAATGTTTCTGACTGAGAATAGGCTAGTTAGGGTACCGTGAGTCAAGATGAGAGATTTAGGGTATCAAGTGGTCTTTTACAGAGTCCACTATGATGCTCGTAGCGTTGATGTCATTGTCCTTGAACTTCTCCATAACTGCAACATTCTAAAGCTCCTTCTCTTTTCCTGCTTCAAACTGTGGTTCCATGATCTTGCCTTTCACGATATCCAACACTTTATTCTTGGCAAGGATAAGGTCAATCCTTGTCTTCCATGCTTTGAAGTTAGAAGCCCCTTCTAACTTGTTTTCTGACTTCATAGGGTAAGTCATGACTAGTTTGACTTGGTCAACCTTTGACTTTCACTTGGTCAACCTTTGACTTTGACCAAAAACTCAAACTTGACGCCTTGGCTTGCTGAGAGTACCAGGAGGTCCGCTAGGCTAGGGCGCACTAGGCTATCTAGGATATAGGTCAATCTCTTCACTTAAGGTGCCTTAACAAGAGGGTTAGGGTTTCGTTGTTGCAACAAAACTTTGACTGCAACTACAATTGTAACTGAGCAAATCCTCCCAATCTATCTTCCAGTGATTAGATTGTCCAAAGATAGTGTGGGCCCATAACCTGTTAGAAAAGTGTGCTCGTTTCACCATAAACAGTATAGCAATATTGTCACCCAACCATAGGCACAAAGTCCACCCCCGAGCACCTTAACCTCAACAGACAAAATAATTCCAGAAGCAATCCAATAGCGCACCTTTCTCCAAGGCTAGAGCACCAAGCAAGAATAACCAATGACCAAGCAGAAAGTCCAAACCATAACCAAGAGAAAGTCCAAACCATAACCAAAGTGTCAGTTGCAGCAACTGCAACTGCACTCTCTCTCCAAACTTGCGCACCACTGGTCTTATGCAGTTGTGAGTGTGAGAGTGACAAATGAGCTTTAGCGCCCTCCATTTACACTGCTCTATCTCACTTGATTGGGCCGACTTCTCTTTCTAGAGGCTAATAACTCAATATTAAATATTCTCTTGAGTCGACTTGTCTTCTAGGGTTATTATCAACGTTTTAGGGTTTCTCTTGCTTCCCGAAATATTCTAGTCTTGTCAAAGGTTACACGTGGAGGTTAATACCTCCCGCAGCTACCATAATATCAATAGTTATAAATATTTATATGCCTTATATCCCTCGGGAAAAATTAGCATGTTGGAATTCCCTGCTATATCTTCAAGAAAGGAATAAAAATCTCAAGTACATTGTAGCAAGAGACTTTAATACAACTCTGAATTTAAATGAAAAGAAAGGGGGCAACTTGGTCTGAGGGCCCTTCCCAAAGCATATGTACTATGGACGACTTCATGTCCACCTTTGATCTCGTTGACATTAAACCACTCAACGAAAGATACACCTGGTCTAATAAATGGTTGGGACCAGGCCATATTGCAACTAGATTGGATCGCTTTCTAATTACTGGCTCCCTCTTGGAAAATCTTTTCATCCCTTCCTCCCTTATTCTTCCTTCGGCTAGCTCTGACCACCGCCCCATCTCTCTTATTTTTGCAGACCCAGAAAATCTAGGTCATGTCCCCTTCAAATTTAATCCCGTCTAATTTCAAGATCCTTCCCTTCTAGATCTTGTCTCAATGACATGGAACCAATGGATTTCGGGCTCTCTTGTCATTATTTGGGAACAAAAGCTTAAACTAATCAAGCGGACCCTTAAGGTTTGGGCTAAATCCCGGGCCAAGCGACCGAAGAGTTGAGGGATAAGTTAGAAAAAGAACGGATCATGCAAGAGTTGCTAGCAAAGGAACAGAAGACTTTTCACAATTTCCAGAAAGCCCTAAGGTTAGAAGAGGAGCTCTTACGCCTCAAATCTCACAGTTTTTGGTTGCAAGCAGGATATAGAAACGGGAAATTCTTCCATAGTCAAGCGAAAGATAGGATTTGGAGGAATAAAGTTAAAGAAATCACCAATGTGGATGGGGAAACTGTTTCATATTTTGAACAGATCAAACTGGCAGCTTACAAGTACTTTGAGAGGCTCTATAAAGAAGACAACAATATTGATTTAGACTTGGTTGAAAATATGTTGGCCAACATTCCCACCTTAATTAGTTCAGAGGACAATGAAAAATTGAACAATTTAGTCATGGAGGAAGAAGTGTGGGGGGTAATCCATCAAATGAATCCAGACAAGGCCTCTAACCCGAATGGCTTCTCTACTCATTTTTATAAAAAAAAATGTTGGCACGTAATCAAGAAGGATCTTCTCATAATGATTCAATATGTTAAAAGATTAGTAAAAATTGGGGGCAACACAAATTTCGCCTTTTTGGACCTGATTCCCAAAGAGGTAAACCCTTCATCCTTTGCAAGATACTGACGTATATCGTTGTGCAATATGTCATATAAAATCATTTAGAAAATAATCGCCAATCACCTCAAGCCATATCTCCTCAATCTTATTTCTCCCAATCAACATGGTTTTGTGGAAAAAAGATAGATGGTGGACAATATCTTGCTAGTCCAAGAGGCTATTCATTCAAGTCGGACCCGCAGGGAGAAAGGAATGGTCATCAAAATAGTCATCTGGAAATCCTAGTCTGCCTCAAGTCCTTGCCGTCTACTGCCATCTTGGACAAGATAAAAGCAAAGATTCTTTAGTGGGGACTCAATGGCTCAACCCAGCTAGCAGAGTGGTCCTCATAAAATCAGTCTTATTAGCTCTTCCAAATATTTCAATCATCCCCTCTTCTAGCACACACTAATGTTAAATTATTTATTCCTCAAGAACTTAGGCATTTTCTATGGGAAGGAGGAAGATCAAATACCAAAAGATTTCATTTAGTTAACTGGAATATCATCAGGGCTCCAAAATCTAATGGTGGTTTGGGAATCAAGGATCCAGTCCTCTCGAATATAATCGTAGGCTCCAAACTCCTCTGAAAGCTAATTTCGAGCAAAATGAGTGGTGGAAAAGGGTTATTCATCATCAGTATCTGTTAGATTATGTAGCTCGAGTAGGTTCTTCCACACTAGGGGTGTCCAGTAGTGTGGAAGAGGCCCAACTTATGTCTAGACAACACTTTAGTTGGTGGGGAGCACTTAAGTCAACTTGAGATTAAATCACAGCCATTAGATGTGACTTAAGTTCCCTTAATGAGTGATTAAGTCCCCACCCTTAGATCAAGATCTTGATCAAAAGATCCAAGGGACAAGATTGCATGAGAACAAGGCTAGGGTTATGAAAAACCTAGCAAGCCTCATTCTCTACACACCACAAGAGAAGGAAGTCGACTGTGAGAGAGGAGGCGCTTCCAAGGGAGGTCAAGGGCTAGGTTAAGGATACCTAGTAGAGAGGTCGAGTTAGGGCCAGCAGCGAATCCAATAAGGAGAGGCCGAGAAGGGCTGAGGCATATAGACCAAAAAGGGTCTTATTGAGAAGGACGAGGAGATAGTCGAGATCAGCAACAAGCACAATAAAGGAGAGGCAAGTAGGGTTGTAATATAGACCAGGACGGGCCTATCTAAACAAAGAGGAGGCTGCGTAGAGGTAGAAAGGCTGAGCCAGGGCCATTGTTAAGCAGAAGCAGCAAACAAACAAGTCCAAAAGAGGAATCCGTACGAGTTGTACGGATATCATACGAACTGTACCTTCACCCAAGTGAGAAAGGGACCCTTACCCAGGTCCGAGAATAGCTTATACACTGTGTTTATAAGTATTTTGAAGGAGACAAGCAAGAATCGGACAGTATTGTAGCCACAGTTTTGTTGTATGGTCACCCTAAGTGTTACCAGTGAGCATACAAATCCGTACAGGTGGTATGGTCCATGCAAACCCAAGCTGGGCGAAATCTTTGTATGCACAGAGCTATTATAAATAAAAATTACTTTGTTTTGATGTCATTTACTAATTCTATATTTTAATGGTGTCACTGTCATATGTATAAAGGAAACATTGAATGTAGTTTTGATCTGAAAAATAATTAAATTTCTCAGTTATATTTCTTCATGGTATCAGAGCCTTAATTTTGACAGCCCCAAAAGAAGTGTCAAAGACTTGTGTTGCAGAGATAAGGAATGAAGAAGATCTAGAGGGAGGTTGTACCCTCTAACCTCAAGGAGGAAGGAAAAGGACTGTGGAGGGTCGATCTATTCAGAGAGAGAGGAAACAAGTCAGAGTTTTAGAAGCTGAAACTAAGTAACAAGATGGCTACAAAACTCAGATATGAGGACAGACTTGATGGTGCATCTAACTACATACAATGGAAGTACAAAACGAAGAATGCTCTTCAAGAGAGCAAAGTATGGGGGATTGTGGAGAAGAAAGCCACAGTTCCCACGGATGCTAAAGACAAAGACTTACATCAAACTCTAGAAATTAGAGCTAAGAGGATCCTTCTAGATGGAGTGAAGGATCATCTGGTACCAAACATTGGTGAAAAACAAACAACTCATGAAATGTGGCCACATCTGAAAGGGTTGTTTGAGGCCAATCATGAGAGCATAATCTGTTAAGTTTTGAGCTATTATTAGGTTTCTTTTCAATTTACTAGATAACAACAGCATAGCTAGGATCACTGAGAGAAACATAATCACAAGATACACAGCATTTATCCTGGGAAACCCTCATGGGGGAGAAAACCCAGCAAAAACTTCCTTAATATAGATAGTCAATACAATGCCAAGACAATAAACCAAAACACTAGAGAATATCTAACACTGAGCAATGCGCCTCTCTCCTCCTCCTTCTCCCAACTGCAGCTACCAAACTTGCACACTTGATGAGCAAATGAGTGAGTGATGTAATGAGGAGTTGGCTTCCTTTATTTATACTAACTAGCAGGCGCTGGAAAGGTGTCTCTTCACTGGGCAGGGCCGACTTGTCTTCTTAGTGGTTAAAACCACTTTAAATGAGGCCTAGGGGGCAACTTCTTAATTTGCATAATACAATTAGGGTTTGACCAATCCGCAAAAGGGGATTTGGTCAATTACAATGCCCAACATGATCAATCCACAAAAGGGGATTAATCTATTGAATAATGACTCAATAATAAATAGAATACTCTTTGCAGTTACAATATTTCAACACTCCCCCTTAACAAGAAGGGTATTCTACAACATCATCAGGAGAGAGAGAGGGCAGCAACATCAACAGCATCTAGAACACTAACTGTTTATAAATCATCGAAAATTTTTCTCATCATCAATATTATCATCCACATCAAGGAGTTGGAATGGCATCATCATCATCTGCATCAACATGGATTAGTATAACACTAATACATCATCATCATCAATAACAGCACAAGGTTGATTCAACATCAACAACAGCAACATCATAGCACGAAGGTTGAAGCATCATCAACATCAGCACTAGGCTAGAAATCTTCAGCATGAAGCTGGCATCTCAACAACATCAGCACGAAGCTGGCATCTCAACAACATCAGCACGAAGTTGGAAATCTTCAGCATGAGGCAAGCATCACAACAACATCAGCACGAAGCTGGAAATCTTCAGCACGAAGCTGGAAATCTTCAGCACGAAGCTGGAAATCTTCAACACGAGGCTGGCATCACAACAACATCAGCACGAACCTGGAAATCTTCAGCACAAGGCTGGCATCAACACTACTCCCCCTTTCGAGGAAGGTCCTTTCGGACTACACCAAGCTTGTCTCGAAAGTGCTCAAACTTTACACGAGACAGAGGCTTGGTCAACACATCTGCAACTTGTTCATCCGTGCCAACATAATGGAGCTTTATGGCTCCTCTCTGCACCATATCACGAATGTAATGATATCGGATTTCTATGTGTTTTGACTTGTCATGGAACACATGGTTCTCCGTCATTTTTATGCAACTCTTGTTATCACATAGAATCATGGTTATGCAACTCTTGTTATCACATAGAATCATGGTAGCTTCCATCTCCAAATCAAATAGACCTATCAACAACTTCCAAAGCAAATTGGCTTCACAACTGGCGGAACATGCAGCAATGTATTATGCTTTTGATGTGCTGAGAGCAATACTTGATTGCTTCCTACTCTGCCATGAGATCATGGTTGATCCCAAGACTGAAACAACATCCTGAGGTGCTCTTTCTGTCAGAGACACTTCCAGCCCAATCTGAATCTGTATATCCACTCAGTCTAAAGTCATGATCTCCATTATAACTGAGACCAAAATCTAGCGTACCCTTAAGGTACCTCATCACATGTTTTGAGGCACTATGTGAACACGTCTGGGCTCTACCAGGAATTGACTCAAGGTGTTCACAGCAAAACATATATATGGTCTGGTATTCGTCAGATACATCAAGGATCCAATGATCTGTCTGTACAGTATAGCATCAACCAATTCTGACGAAGTATCTACCAGGAGCTTCAACTTAGTTTCCATGGATGTGTTCATGGATTTACACTCCAACATATCAAACCTCTTTAGTATTTCAACTGCATACTTCCCTTGGTTAAGGAAGATCTTCTTTGGGCTCTGCCAGACCTCAAGACCTAAGAAATAGTGCATTAGGCCAAGGTCTTTCATCTCAAATTCTGCAGCGAGCTTCTTCTTACAATCGATGATGAGCTTTTCTTCTCCAGTTAGAAATAAGTCGTCCACATACAACAACAATATAACAGGCTCATCATTCATAACCTTGAAGTAAAGGTTAGAGTCAGCTTTACTCTAGGTAAAGCCCAAGCTCATCAGGAAACTGTCAATTCTTCCATACCAAGCTCTAGGAGCTTGTTTCAATCCGTACAGAGCCTTCTTCAATCTACATACATGAGTCTTTTTGTCTTCCTCTTCTATGACACCATTTAAGAAAGTTGTTTTCACATCCATCTAGTGTAACTTCCACTTCATCTTCGCTGCAAGGGCTATGATGGTTCTGATTGAAGTGTATCTGGCTACAGTAGCAAATGTCTCTTCATAGTCAATGCCTTCCTTTTGAGAAAAGCCACGGGCAACAAACCTTGCTTTATATTTCTCAATACTTCCATCAGCAACATGTTTTATTTCGTATGGCCATTTGGAAGATACCACATCCTTGCTCTTTGGTCTAGGAACTATTTTCCATACATCATTCTTTATAATGGATCAGTATTCTTCTGTCATGGCATCTACCCATTCTTTCTTCTGAATGGCTTCTTCAAAGCAAATAGGCTCCTTTTCTAAGAGATCACACATCAAAGCCAAATAACTGGAGAATGGCTTGGGTTTCTTGACTTGTCACATGGTTCCTTCGAGGGCACCATACTTCTCTCCATCTTGAATAAGTTCCCTTGCCCAGGCTGGCTTTCTCTTGTGGGAGATCGTCATCTGGGGAGGTTCTTGAGATTCTATTATGTCATGTTCTTCTAGAATCTCCTCATCAGGGGAAGTTATGACTTCCCTCACTGGTTCTGCAACTCTAGGAGCTACAAGTTCTTCTTCATATACTTCTTCAAGCTGGCATCTTCTTGATTTCTTGAGTGTTGCATCTTCATCAAAGGTTACATCTCTGTTGATCTCAATATGATGGTAACCTAGGATATAAATTCTGAAGGCCTTGGAGACCTCACAGTATCCAACAAATATGCTCTTTAGGAATGTGTACAAATACTGGACAGCCAAGTATTTTGAGATGGCTTACTTCTGGCTTCTTTCCAGAGAACATCTCTTCGAGGGTTTTCAACCCAAGTGCACTATGGGATAATTTGTTTTGTACATACACTATTGTTCTTGTTGCTTCTGCCCATAAGTACATTGGAAGATCTTGATCATGGATCATAGTCTTCACTGCTTCCATTATAGTTATGTTCTTTCTTTCTGCTACACCATTTTGTTGAAGATTGTACGGGGTGGCGAGCTCCCTCTTGATCCTGGCATCTTTACAAAAGTTTACAAACTCTTTTGAGGTGTATTCACCTCCATTATCTGACCTGACTATCTTGATCTTTCTTTCAGAGAGATTCTCTATCAAGGCTTTGAATTCCTTGAATTTACCGAACACTTCATCTTTTGAATTCAAAAAGTAAACCCAGGTTTTGCAAGAATAGTCATCAATAAAAGACACATAGTATACATACCCACTGATGGAGGTTGATGGCATTGGGCCACATACATCTAAGTGAATGAGTTATAAGACTCCTTCTACTTTGCTGTCTCTCTTCGAAAAAGGGTTCTTGATGTTCTTTCCTTGTGCACATCTGTTGCACACACCTTCATGGTCAACCTTGAATTCTGGTAGACTTGCGATTGCCTTGCTTACATATGGTAATGCCTTGTAGTTGATGTGAGTTAGTCTTTTATGCCAAAGTTCACATGGATTCTCAATGGAATGAGTCAAGGTTGCTTCTGAGTGACCTTTTAGCTTATACAAGCCACCTTCTTCTTTTCCAATAACAATTGCTTCTTCTATGGTTTTTCATTTGGGCCACATAAGAACTTCTCCGTCTATGAAAGCAACTCTAAAGCCTTTCTTATCTAAAGCTGAGATAGAAAGTTCTTTGTCAAACCTGGTACATATAGTACATCCTTCATCTTCATTGGGGTCCCTGAATCAAGTTTGTAATTCGATTCTCTGACTCCTTTGATAGGGTATTGGTAATCATCTCCAAGTGTAACTTTCTGGGGAAAGTTCTTTTCTGTAAGGCAAGAGAGAATGTCTCTTTGACCTGTCATGTGCTTGGAAGCACCACTATCTATGAGCCAAGTGTCCTCACCAGGTGACACTGATCCGGAGAGGGCAGAGATTAAGACATAGTCTTTAATCTGTTCTTTTATCATCTTTGTGGGTGGCTCTTCATCTTCAACTATATGGGCATGGTGCCTTCTGTTTCTCTTCTTGTATTCTTCTCTTCTAGCTGGCCAATTCTTAGCAATATGTCCCATCTTGTCATAATGGTAACATTGGTAGGATGAGAAATCTTTTTCTCTTCTTTGACCTTCCTGAAACTTCTGGAATCTCCTTGGAGGGTGAGATTCTTTATGGATGAATTTGTTTAGGGAGTGAGACTCCTTATGTTGATGAGTTTCTTTCTGGAAGTGAGACCTCTTCCTTCCTCCTTTAATATGAGCAGCTAGGGCTTGATCTTCATCTCTTGATAGTATTGCTTCTCAGTTAGCTACTCTTGCTTCTTGAACACATTCTTCCCAAAGATTGTCAGAGTGTAGTTTCTCCTTTCTTGCACAAATAGTTTGGATGAACGCATCCCAAGGTCTTGTGAGACCATTAAGGGTTGTCATTATGAGTTCATCTTCATATAGAGTATCACCAATTGCTTCTAGTTGTTCCTTGAATTGTGATATTCTAGAGAAATATTCCTAAACTGTTTCTCCTTTCTGCATCCTTGTACTTTTGAGTTGAGTTCTTAGATTCATATTCTGATTGATGTTCTTTCCTTCATACATTCTAGTTAGGGCATCAAACATTTCTTTTGGAGTTTTCTTTGAAGCCACTTGAGAAATCAAGTGATCTTTAATAGAGTCTGCAATGATTCTTTTGGCCCTAACCGTGTCCTTTTGATGTTTTGCTTTAGCTGCAACATCGGTAAGTTCTGGTACATCTTCTTTAATGAATCTTGCTAAGTCATTCTCTTCAAGAATGAGTGCAATCCTATACTTCCAGGCACGGAAGTTTTCCACACCTTCTAGCTTGTCAACAAGCTTAGTGCTTGCAGACATCTTGACTTGGAGCTAGAAAAATGACCAAAAATTGAAAATGCTCAAAATTTAATTATGAACTTAACAAGAGGTGCGCTTGGCTGAGGCGAGTAGCCTGGTGCAGTCAGATTTCAGAAAATCCAAATTTTGCCCCTTCAAACTGGGCCAGCGGAAGTCTGGATTGGTACTTCTGGTATTGGTTATGGTTTTCTGGTACCAGTGAAAACTAGGGTTTCACTTTCCGAGAGTTTTGTCCACTGAAAAAGTGCATTGAGGCTGCCAAAGAGTTCGCTAGGCTAGGGCGCACTTCCTTGATGAGTTTTAGGATGAAATTTCTCTTCAATAAAAAACCCTAATTTTCTTGTACGACAACAATGACGTTGTTGCTTATCCAGTGAAAGGTGCTCTCTTCAGTTTAGCTCTGAAACCATGTTAAGTTTTGAGCCATTATTAGGTTTCATTTCAATTTACTAGATAACAATAGCATAGCTAGGATCACTGAGAGAAACACAATCACAAGATACACAGCATTTATCCTGGGAAACCCTCATGAGGGAGAAAACCTAGCAAAAACCTCCTTAATATAGATAGCCAATACAATGCCAAGACAATAAACCAAAACACTAGAGAATATCCAACACTAAGCAATGTGCCTCTCTCTTCCTTCTTCTCCCAACTGCAACTACCAAACTTGCACACTTGATGAGCGAATGAGTGAGTGATGTAATGAGGCGTTGGCTTCCTTTATTTATACTAACTGGCAGGCGCTGGAAAGGTGTTCCTTCATTGGGCAGGGCCGACTTGTCTTCTTAGTGATTAAAACCACTTTAAATTAGGCCTAGGGGCCGACTTCTTAATTTGCATAATATAACTAGGGTTTGACCAATCCGCAAAAGGGGATTTGGTCAATTACAATGCCCGACATGATCAATCCA
>ML784449.1:109518-132068 GCA_009831015.1 Picea engelmannii
TAAGAAAATATATGACCTTCCTATGTTCAAATTTCGTGCTACTACTCTTATCCGCTATTGTTCTAATAATGTCCCAATATCTCTTGGTCAGTCTGTTTATCAGATTCCTCTCATCCAACAATCCGACATAGAATGGGGTTTAGAACATGACTTTAAATATGTCCATATTGGCTTAATTCAGTTTGGAATTAACCCTTTAGTCAGACCAGGTCTGGATACCTCTGTCTTAACTTGTGTCATTGATTCCAGACATAATACTTTCTCTGACGCCCTCATTTCTGGATTCCAAGCTCCACTCCATAATGGCCCAGTATGGTCCTCTGCACTACCCCGATATCAGGTCTCTCTCTCTGACCCATACATCAATTCTCTCTTACAATCCTATGTACAGTTCACTGGATTTAATATGGCTGAGGGATAAAAAATAGCTCAGCTCCATACTACCATTTGCCTTTATTTTGTATCAACTATTATGCCTACTTTAAATCCTAAGCTCTTAAAGCGCGCGACTAATGAAAGCGCGGTGGTTGGTCCTGGTAATGTTTTGCCCCTAACTCTAGGTTTTGCAAAGCTAACAGCAGTAGATGAATGGTCTGCAGAGTATCTGCCTATTTCTTCCCAGATCTCACCTCCAATGCCTTGAGAACTTAAATTTGAGACTGATTCTTCAGGAAGAAATGTTTTAAGAATAGGAAGATCTCAGAGTACCAAAATACAAGATCTAGATAGACAAATGTCTTCACTATCTGCAAGTACTCCTGAATCTAATCCTAGACCTTCTTCTGCCAGATTTACTCGTTCTGATTCTGCACACAAAACTCCTGTATATAAACCTATTCCTGGTAATTCTAAATTAGATGATCATTTACTAACCCATCAGAAAGGTTCTAAAGATTGCTATTACTGTAAAAGAAAGTTTCCAGTTCAAGAACCCTCTTCTGATACAGCTGTAAATTCAGATCTTACTCATTATCCATCTGCTCCTAAAAACTTCAGAACATATCAGTCCAAACAAGAACATAATGGACAACATCCTAATTGTTTTGAATGTCAAGATCTGGCTATCCCTATGATCAAGACGATGAATGCTCCATTACCCAGGAGTAGCAGGGATAAAAATCCTGAACTACCATACATAAATCTAGGACCAGGGAATCATGTCCCGAAATTCCAAAATGATATGGTAGCAGATCTAGATTTCATTAAATATAGAAAAGCAGATGTTGATCCTCCTCAAGACATAGTGAGACTTCAAAATTATGCAAACTATCAGTCAGATTGTCTTGCACAGAACATAGATGATATAGCGCAAGACTTGTTGCAAACAAAGACTCATTTAAATGGTTTGCATTCTGAGATTGATAATTTAGAAAATAACCAAGAGCAAATGAAGTCCCAGCTTGAGAAAATTCTTGACAAATTAGAAATAATTCAGACTACTGTCTTTAGTCTGAAAGATTCTTATGAGGAAGAAACAAAGCCTTCCTCTCCAGTTTTATTAGAAGATATTGAAAGAAATGCTTCTTTCAAATGGTTTGGTACTCCTAGTTCTTCTGATGTACATAAACAACTAACCCTCAAACAGCTAGCCTGTGAAATAGCTAATCCTAACTTAGCTAGAATTGTTGAGGTTTTAGATCTTGCTGCCTCTAAGATTGATTTAGTCAAAAGTCAATCTTCTGAACTTGAAAAAGAAATTAAAAGGACAACAAGAATTGAAAAGGAAGAGGATTCATTTATTAAATTCATTGATGGAGATGAAGTCATGCATGAAGAATCCTCTGGTGCACCAAAGCCTTCAGAAGCAGAGTCTTCTAAATCATCTTTCCAAACGGCTTGGGAAAAATGGTGCAGAGTCTAAGCTGTTGTATAAAATCTAGTCCTGCTTGTATCCACATACTAAATAATTGGGTACAGTCAAATAATCATCTGAAATCTTACTATAGTTATTTCGGAGAAAGTCGTAATCTAGCAAGAGGTATTTTGACTGGAGGACCTTTTCAAGGACAAGTTTACATAATATTGTTCACACCAGACATCACCTATAAAGACTATTGCAAAATTATGTTACAAACAAAATATGATGGATCCTGCTGGATTATCTTTGAATGTTCTCCCTTCAAAGACTATCCATATTTCTGGTCTGGTTGGTTGTACATATTATTTTGGACATATTGTCCTCGAGATGCTGAGTTTTTCAAAGCAAGTAAAGAAGCCTTCATCCAATGGTTCCAAGCCGAAGTTCATGAAGCTGGACACTATGAAGCATGGTTTGTATTTAATTTATCTTTCAGAGGCAGTGAATTGCATTATGCACATACTGAGCCATCTCAGCCTCCTGAATTTAAAGTTACCAGTGATTATTTTGGTGACTTCTGTGTACAAGATGATGAGCTGATTCCAGCTATGCAAGGTTCACCCTTTTACAGATGCTTTAGCGGGCTTCCACCCTTTTCTTCAGATCACAGCTCTCCTCCTAGCAGTCACTATGGATACAATAGTGACACCTCTTTTGATTCTGTAGCAGAATATAATATAATAAATCGCATGGAAGCATGATGGGCCTACATGCCTTCTTTTGTAATAAAATTCTATCATGTCTATCGAGCCGATAGTGGTGTCCCGACAGTTCCGTGGGTTCCTGTAGAACTTCACAGTGTAATCATGTGAATGAGAATAATTACTTTAGTCAGTGTCATTCCGTAAAAGTTGTGATGGGTCCCCATATGGCTGAGCCTCCAAGGAACGAGATAACAGCTGTAGTCCACAATTGCCCCATCCACTTCATGGAATCTTTTATAACCGGCAGTTGCCAATATCTATCTACCGGTAACCTGCTCAAAAAATGTATAAATAAGACTCTACCCATCTCATTTGGGACATTCAGAGTTGGAGAGCAAGAAAGAGTCTAGTATGAGTCTTAGAGTTTATCTATAGAGTCGAGCAATGTGTATCCTCTTCATTTCACTTGCCTTCGGGAACTTGTGAAACTGAATGAAAAGCATTGATCTCATGTGTAAGATCCTAGCGCTCTGGAGTCACTCTGTAAATTGGTATCAGAGCGCTAGGATCTTACACATGAGATCAGTGTTTTTCATTCAGTTTCACAAGTTCCCGAAGGCGAGTGAAATGAAGAGGATACACACTGCTCGACTCTATAGATAAACTCTAAGACTCATACTAGACTCTCTCTTGCTCTCCAACTCCGAATGTCCCAAATGAGAGGGGTAGAGTCTTATTTATACATTTTTTGAGCAGGTTACTGGTAGATAGATACTGGCAATTGCCGGTTATAAAAGATTCCATGAAGTGGATGGGGCAATTGTGGACTACAGCTGTTATCTCATCCCTTGGAGGCTCGGCCATATGGGGACCCATCACAACTTTTACGGAATGACACTGACTAAAGTAATTATTCTCATTCACATGATTACACTATGAAGTTCTACAGGAACCTACGGAACTGTCGGGACACCACTATCGGCCCGATAGACATGATAGAATTTTATTACAAAAGAAGGCATGTAGGCCCATCATGCTTCCATGCGATTTATTATATTATATTCTGCTACAGAATCAAAAGAGGTGTCACTATTGTATCCATAGTGACTGCTAGGAGGAGAGTTGTGATCTGAAGAAAAGGGTGGAAGCCCGCTGAAGCATCTGTAAAAGGGTGAACCTTGCATACCCGGAATCAGCTCATCATCTTGTACACAGAAGTCACCAAAATAATCACTGGTAACTTTAAATTTAGGAGGCTGAGATGGCTCAGTATGTGCATAATGCAATTCACTGCCTCTGAAAGATAAATTAAATACAAACCATGCTTCATAGTGTCCATCTTCATGAACTTCGGCTTGGAACCATTGGATGAAGGCTTCTTTACTTGCTTTGAAAAACTCAGCATCTCGAGGACAATATGTCCAAAATAATATGTACAACCAACCAAACTAGAAATATGGATAGTCTTTGAAGGGAGAACATTCAAAGATAATCCAACAGGATCCATCATATTTTGTCTGTAACATAATTTTGCAATAGTCTTCATAGGTTATGTCTGGTGTGAACAATATTATGTAAACTTGTCCTTGAAAAGGTCCTCCAGTCAAAATACCTCTTGCTAGATTACGACTTTCTCTGAAATAACTATAGTAAGATTTCATATGATTATTTGACTGTACCCAATTATTTAGTATGTGGATACAAGCAGGATTGGATTTTATACAGCAGCTTAGACACTCAAAACAATAACAATATTTACAATCTTTACAGACCAGGATCCATTTGAATCCAGGTGGAGGAGCATCCCTTATGCTCAAGGAGGATGAAGCCATTTAATGGTTTTATCTTTATCTTTGATAGGAGCTGCTTCTCTAGTAAGCAGATCAACAATGCAATTGTCTTTTCTAGGCTTGTATTGAATCTCAAAGTCGAATCCATCAAGCCATAAGATCCATCTCAAGATCCTGTTATTTCCCTGTTCAAGCAATCTTTGATTAGATAACATTCCTTTCATATGTTTCAGGTCTGTTCTAACAATAAAATGTATAGGTTTAAGAAACATCCTGAATTTCTTGATGCCATTTTTGACAGCAAGTATTTCTTTGTGAGAGGAAGGATATCTAGTCTCTGTATCAGTGAAGCATCCAGAGGTGTAAATACAAACTTCTTCCAGTTTAGGGCCATTCTTTTGAAGTAGAACTGTAGCCCAAGTGTCATTAGAAGCATCAGTTTCCAATATAAGCTGTAGTGACATATCTAGAAGATACAATTTAGGCAGGTTCTGGATATTTTGTTTGATGATCTACACAGCTTGCGTCATTTTGTAGTTCCATGGTATAGCTTTACTCAATCTTTTTTGCAATATCCGAACATCCTTTGCTTGGTTCTCATAGAACTGTCGGATATAATTTAGACAACCAAGGAATCTCTGAAGCTGCTTGAGATCAAGTATCTCATCAGGGAAATCTGATAATTTCTTTAGTACATGGTCTTGCAATTCAACTTCTCCTTTTGATAGTATAAGACCAAGGTACTCAATCTTTGTCTGTGCCCAACATAACTTGGATCGGCTGAGCACTAGTCCATGTTTATACAGTAGATCATAAACCACCTTCAAATGTTGTACATGTGTTTTACAATCTACAGAGCAAACAAGTAAGTCATCAATATATACAATTACAAAACTTAAATGTTTGAAGATATCGTCCATCCGTTTTTGGAATTCTGATGGTGCGCTCTTCAAACCAAAGGGCATTACTCTCCATTGATATTGTCCATTTGGAACAACAAATGCAGTTTTATATCTGTCTTTAGGAACAATTCTTATTTGCCAAAATCCACTTTTTAGATCAAACTCACTGAAGACATTGCATTTCCCAATCTTGGCAAACAATAATTCCTTAGAAGGTAGAGGAAATCTAATAGGTAATAAAGCATCATTCAATGATCAATAATTTATAACCATTCTTGGTTTTCCTCTTTTCTACTCACTATGTTTATTAACATAGAAGGCAGGACAAGCCCAAGGACTTCTACTTACTTCTATCAGTTTTCTTTCTAGCAGTTCTGATATCTCCTTTTGGCAATATTCCATTTCAGTAGGAGACATATGATTAGCAGAGGCCTTCTGAGGTTTGGGAATATAATCTTCCTTGTAAGGCAGACTGACAAAATATTGTTCTCTGGTCCAAAAGGCATTGGGATAATCAGAAGTACAATCAGTTTCTATTTTCTCTTTTATTTCTTTGATTATCTCCATTCCATGTTTTTCAGCATGTCCTACAATTTTTTTAATCCGTGCTAGACAGCTTGCAGATTTTTCAACTTGTAGCATATTTTCTTTAACTGCAATCCTTGTTTCAAAACTGGATTTGCTTGGTATTTTCAAGCTTTTGCCCAAAATTGTAAGCTATACAAAATTACATCCTACAGTTAATGGTAGACACTTATTTACAAAGTCCTGTCCTAAGAGTATATCTGCTCCAGTGTCAAAACAATATAGATTAACTGGTACCTTTTCTTCCTGTATATATATAGGAAAGTCAGGAGCAATAAATTTAATTTTCAACTCAGTTTTATTGACAGCTCTAAAGGATATATCTGTTGGCTGCCAGTAATATGAAGGTATAGCTCCAAGCTTAGCACAGGAATTCATAGCACCTGTATCTAATTGTGCATCTAATGAATAATGCATATATCCTTGGACCCTAATATTTACAGAGATGACAAGTCTGTCATCTAATCCTTTGACTAGCTTAGTCTCAGAGATTTCTTCTTCCGACTCTTCATTGAATATCTCTTTTTCAAATTCATCTTCTCTTTTGTTCTTGAGATATTTCAATTCTTCTTTCTGTAATTTTAAACTTTTCCACATTTCATGTATCAATGCTTCTTTTTCTCTAATTGTTTCTTCAAGATGAAAGATTGTATTTTCAAGAGAATCATCTTGAGTAGGTTCAGCAAATGAAACAACAGCTTTGCCTTTTGTCTTAGCCTTAGTTTCTTTCTTTGAGGAATGAATGAAATCAGCATCTGTGGGCGTATAATGGTGAATATTCACCATGCTTGGCTGCTGTATCGCATTAATTTGCTCAGAAAGACGGGCAAGCTGAGAAGCATAGCGATCAGAAAGTTGAAATTGTCCAGGAGTCAGAGTAGACAATTTAGCTTCAAGAGTAGATCTCTGTTTAAGAAGAGAAGGGAGATCTACATAAGGAGTCATCATCTTTATGTCTAGGAAATTCAAGGCTTCACTTATCTGTGAGGTGTCAGACTCGCTGTCAGAAATTTGGTCATAATGAGTATCGTCAAGTGAGGAATCACTATCCTCGGTAAGGGATAGGTATTCACCATCTGAACGGTTTTCAACCAGTTCCCATTCAGAAGGATCATATCCAGTTTGGAAGAGATCCATAATTTTATTTTGGAACTTAGTTTTGGACCGCAGAGGACACTGAGATGCCCAATGGCCAGGCTTCTTACAAATAAAGCAAGAGGACTGGTGGGCTTTAGAATTTTGAGGCCGGCGTTTAAAGAAAGCTTTTCTTTTAGATTGACTGTTCCAAGAGAATCTTCTAGGGAATTTTCTTGAAAACCTATTTTTTGTAGATTTACATTGGGAACATGCACATGTATTCTTGTTATGGGTCTTAGCTTTCTTAGACTGGTTACAACCAAAACTGGAAGTTTTTGTAAAGATGTCACAGACAGAAGAGTCGAAAGCAAGATGTTTCTTTAAAGACTTTTGAGTCTTTTTCCGTAGACATTCTTTTTGTAGAGCAGTGACAACATGCTCGTGCAAACCAGCTAGAGATAGTTCAGATATATCAATATCCAAATCTTCCAATCTGTCTCTAACTAGATCTGGTACTTTACCAGGCATGGCTGATAAATATTTTCGGAGATATGCAGTATTCTCCGGATCAGGTACCTTGTATAAAAGGTCCTTCGTGGTACAGAAGAATTTAGGTAGTTGGGACAAATGACATAGTCTTTGATTCATGAATAAGTCAGCAAAATGATTGGTATCTACATGTAGATTAACATAAAATTCATGGATGACTGCTTTTACAAGCTCATCAACTGGTTTTTCATGTTCAAATATTATGAGCTTGCTTCTGGGAGTAACTCTTTCCCACCATATACCTAAATTACCAGTGAAACCCCAAGTGAGTCTCAAGGCCAAATCACTCCAAGAGACTTTATCTTTGAATATCATCTTTTGGGTCTTTGCCCAGGCTTGCCATTTCTGTATATTCATCATAATCTCAGTTTTTGATTTACAATTGAGATTAGAAATGGGGGCACTCTCTATATTAGAAGTGGAGAGTGTAGGATGGGCTTCAGACTGAGTTGGATCAATAGGGGCTTTCTTATTGGTACCGTATTTTGCATTGCACCATTTTTCCCAAGTCGTTTGGAAAGATGATTTAGAAGACTCTGCTTCTGAAGGCTTTGGTGCACCAGAGGATTCTTCATGCATGACTTCATCTCCATCAATGAATTTAATAAATGAATCCTCTTCCTTTTCAATTCTTGCTGTCCTTTTAATTTCTTTTTCAAGTTCAGAAGATTGACTTTTGACTAAATCAATCTTAGAGGCAGCAAGATCTAAAACCTCAACAATTCTAGCTAAGTTAGGATTAGCTATTTCACAGGCTAGTTGTTTGAGGGTTAGTTGTTTATGTACATCAGAAGAACTAGGAGTACCAAACCATTTGAAAGAAGCATTTCTTTCAATATCTTCTAATAAAACTGGAGAGGAAGGCTTTGTTTCTTCCTCATAAGAATCTTTCAGACTAAAGACAGTAGTCTGAATTATTTCTAATTTGTCAAGAATTTTCTCAAGCTGGGACTTCATTTGCTCTTGGTTATTTTCTAAATTATCAATCTCAGAATGCAAACCATTTAAATGAGTCTTTGTTTGCAACAAGTCTTGCGCTATATCATCTATGTTCTGTGCAAGACAATCTGACTGATAGTTTGCATAATTTTGAAGTCTCACTATGTCTTGAGGAGGATCAACATCTGCTTTTCTATATTTAATGAAATCTAGATCTGCTACCATATCATTTTGGAATTTCGGGACATGATTCCCTGGTCCTAGATTTATGTATGGTAGTTCAGGATTTTTATCCCTGCTACTCCTGGGTAATGGAGCATTCATCGTCTTGATCATAGGGATAGCCAGATCTTGACATTCAAAACAATTAGGATGTTGTCCATTATGTTCTTGTTTGGACTGATATGTTCTGAAGTTTTTAGGAGCAGATGGATAATGAGTAAGATCTGAATTTACAGCTGTATCAGAAGAGGGTTCTTGAACTGGAAACTTTCTTTTACAGTAATAGCAATCTTTAGAACCTTTCTGATGGGTTAGTAAATGATCATCTAATTTAGAATTACCAGGAATAGGTTTATATACAGGAGTTTTGTGTGCAGAATCAGAACGAGTAAATCTGGCAGAAGAAGGTCTAGGATTAGATTCAGGAGTACTTGCAGATAGTGAAGACATTTGTCTATCTAGATCTTGTATTTTGGTACTCTGAGATCTTCCTATTCTTAAAACATTTCTTCCTGAAGAATCAGTCTCAAATTTAAGTTCTCAAGGCATTGGAGGTGAGATCTGGGAAGAAATAGGCAGATACTCTGCAGACCATTCATCTACTGCTGTTAGCTTTGCAAAACCTAGAGTTAGGGGCAAAACATTACCAGGACCAACCACCGCGCTTTCATTAGTCGCGCGCTTTAAGAGCTTAGGATTTAAAGTAGGCATAATAGTTGATACAAAATAAAGGCAAATGGTAGTATGGAGCTGAGCTATTTTTTATCCCTCAGCCATATTAAATCCAGTGAACTGTACATAGGATTGTAAGAGAGAATTGATGTATGGGTCAGAGAGAGAGACCTGATATCGGGGTAGTGCAGAGGACCATACTGGGCCATTATGGAGTGGAGCTTGGAATCCAGAAATGAGGGCGTCAGAGAAAGTATTATGTCTGGAATCAATGACACAAGTTAAGACAGAGGTATCCAGACCTGGTCTGACTAAAGGGTTAATTCCAAACTGAATTAAGCCAATATGGACATATTTAAAGTCATGTTCTAAACCCCATTCTATGTCGGATTGTTGGATGAGAGGAATCTGATAAACAGACTGACCAAGAGATATTGGGACATTATTAGAACAATAGCGGATAAGAGTAGTAGCACGAAATTTGAACATAGGAAGGTCATATATTTTCTTAGGCTCAATCTCAGGCATTCGCCAGTTAACATCTGGCTCATATTCTTGAGCTAGTAATCTGGTATTATATAACTCTTGACTAGAAGAAGACTGATTGAGAAAATGAGTATACCATTTAGAGGGTTTATACTTTACATCAGCAGATAAATCATAAGAAGAACTATTCTTCTGTGAAGCCATTGTAACTACTGCAACTTTAGACTGTAAACTTTGAGTATTGTAGGTAAGCAATTGTATCAAGTGGTAAGATCAACTTACAATGGGAAAAGGACTATGCAGCACTTCAAACGCCTTCAAACGACAACAACGACTGGCTTACTTGTCCTACAGCAGCAGCTGGATACCACCGTCAAGCAGATCACGTCACTTAACACTGAATATTTTCACTTCTCACAATCATTTACATCAGACACATGGCTCGTCACAAATAAGAATCACTTCAGAACAATCATATTTATATTAATCCACTGATATGAGAATTACAACAACATACATGAGGCATGTATTACAGACACAACCTATGAGATATAACTGCACAGAAAAGCAGGGCTTTTAGTCTTATATCTTCGGAAGATACCAAAGATTAGATAGGCTCCTGGCCGACTGCTCAGGCAGAAACTATCCCGATACAACACTTATGGAGTACTTGTCAGAAAAGCAGGGCTTTTAGTCTTATATCTATGAGATATAACTGCACAGAAAAGCAGGGCTTTTAGTCTTATATCTTCGGAAGATACCAAAGATTAGACAGGCTCCTGGCCGACTGCTCAGGCATAAACTATCTCGACACAAAACTTATGGCTCTGATACCAATTTACAGAGTGACTCCAGAGAGCTAGGATCTTACACATGAGATCAATGTTTTTCATTCAGTTTCACAAGTTCCCGAAGGCGAGTGAAATGAAGAGGATACACACTGCTCGACTCTATAGATAAACTCTAAGACTCATACTAGACTCTCTCTTGCTCTCCAACTTCGAATGTCCCAAATGAGAGGGGTAGAGTCTTATTTATACATTTTTTGAGCAGGTTACCGGTAGATAGATATTGGCAACTACCGGTTATAAAAGATTCCATGAAGTGGATGGGGCAGTTGTGGACTACATCTGTTATCTTGTCCCTTGGAGGCTCGACCATATGGGGACCCATCACAACTTTTATAGAGGGTGGGAGGGCGGGGCATTATGAGAGAAACTATAATATAGTTTCGCTCATAATGCCCCCCCCTCCCATATAGAGAGGGGGGGCATTATGAGAGAAACTATAATACCACCCTCTATAGAGGGTGGGAGGGTGGGGCATTCTGAGAGAAACTATATTATAGAGGGTAGGAGGGGGGACATTATGAGAGAAATTATAATATAGTTTCTCTCATAATGCCCCCCGCTCCCACCCTCGATTCACTTTATTTATATTAATTTTGTTTAAATTATGTATTTTATAATAATAGTTTTAACTTTTTGTTTTTAAAAAATTTATAATTAAAATCAAATTAAATTAAATAATTATTTACAATAAAATAAAATATTCTCACATAGAGTGATAGAGAGGTGAGATGAGGTGAGCAAGACATGGCATCAATGGGGCTAGAAAGAGGGCATAGTTGCCTTGTTGGCGGGAGTGGAGTGGAGGTTACAACAGTTAGAGGAGTAAAGGTTGAGAGTCATCATAACTCAAGTTTCCATCACTCACCATAACACTTTGCATCCAATAACACAACAAAGGTCTATCTTGGCAATTAAGGCGATGGGAGGAAGAGATAATGGGGTCTTTCTAAAGATCAATGCTAAGTTATTGAGAGCTTATGAAAATAGAAGATCTTAGGCATCATGAAGTTGTTGTTGTATTCTCACAAGAAGCTATCACAGTAATTCAAGTCATAGCTTGTAGAGATGAGCATTTCTTTGGCTTAGACAGAGTGGTTGTCCAATAAACTCGCATGTTGGTCCATGGCTCCTCTACAGGGCAAGGAAACAATGACATGTGACTAGTAGCAATACAATACGGAAGGGGGATCTTAGCAAAGGCATGCATGGAGGACACCCACAAAAATTCAAGAGGGATTTGAGAAAAGGCTCAAGTCCATCTATGATCAAGGTCAAAACCTTTGTAATGGAAGTAGCAAAGGAAGTTGAGGAGATAGAGAACATAGGTAGGGAAAAGATGGGAGGACATCCAATGAACAAGTGGATGAAGAAATCTTCCCTTGGTTTCCAGCCCCGTGCTTCTTTAGAAGTAAAGATACAAAGTTCCTAAAGCTAGTGGACCTATACTAGCATATGAAGATATATGTTTCCATGACAGTAGAGGTTGGGAATGCCTAACACAATGAAATTCTTGTGAAATTGGACCAAAGGAATCTAATGTATGAGAGCTTAATTAGAGCTTAATTAATGCAATTTGGGGCTCAAAAGTAGTCAATGAGGACATAGAGAGGTCAAACCAACCACATCAAAGAAGGAGATGTAGAGCAAGGCAATAACAAAGTAGTTGCAGCCAGAGGAAGCACCAAAGGACCACAACATCCCCATTAATGTTGGCTCCAATGCAACTTCTAAGAAATAGTAGATATCGTCTCAAGTTTCCTCGTGATAAAAAAATCAATGTTAAATAAACACTGTGATAAATCATATAAGTTGTTATAGTCGAGTCTTAAGTAGACATGTTTACTTTTTAAAGACAATTGATATTTTTTTTTTGACAAGTTGCAACCTAACTTTCCTTGAAAACAAGATTCAACTAAAACATATTTTAAATTATTTTATATATTATGAATAAATTTTTAAAAACTGATAAATATATAGACACTCGCACAAGATAAATACTTAACCTTTGATATATGCATATCTTCCAATTCATTTATGCAAATCAATGTTAAACCATGTTAACTTTGAGATTCATTGCCTATATGCATTGTGTACACTTGCCTTTTCATTGTCCAATGCAATGACCATTCCAACAATGAGAGACATAACGGAGGAATTTGCAATGGTAGGCTTAGCTCTCCCATTGATAATGATGAGAGACGCGATTGGAGAATTTGCAAAGTGCTTAGCTCTTTTAATAGGAATGGAATGAAATTGAGGGATGGACGCTCGTTGGAGAATACAAATAATGAGATTAATGCTTATTATTGAATAGGAAGTTTGAATTTGTTTTATATATTTTAATGAATAAAAGAATAACAAAATTGATGTTTTATTTTTTAATATTAAATTTATATTGTATAAATTTAAGGGAAAATTGACATTTTATTATTGAATATCAAATTTGATATTTATTATCAAATTTGATATTTAATAATAAAAAGTCAATTTTATTTATTTTATATATATATGATTGAATTGAAAGTGGGTTTGTGGTGTGTGGGGTTTGTATCTAGGGTTTGTAGGGGGCATTCTTTTGGCATAATGTTTTGTTTTTGCACAGTCTAACTCTTGGTTCCTTCCCTTCTTTGGTGTTCTTTTTGGGGTTCTTATCCTATCCTAAAGCTTTTGTCTATCCTAGCTATCTTTTCCTGGTATTAGAAGCTCCTTTTTGGCCTGTGGTGAGTCCTGTGACGAACTTGTTAGCAATCGCCTTATTTGCAACAACATGATTGACGACCTCGTGAACTATGGAGACGTCAGCCCTAATCCAAAAAAAATTGTTTATTCACAGGAGGAATATGGCATATGGCCATATGTCACTATGGAAAAGGTTCCTTAGGAGGCAAAAGAAGGGACAAGTGGCGATGTCTTGACAACAGTTATTGCTAATGTCAACTCTCCCTCTGCTTCGTGCGATGGAAAGGTGGTGGGCATTTCTCCCCACACCGTGCATTCGGACCATGTAGTTCAAATCAATGAACGCATTTTCCCTTAGCCCTCTGTATCTCAGGAGGAATCCCTTGATGGTGCTCAGAAGTCGTTGAGTGTGAAATTGAAGAGGAAGAAGTGTATTAGAGCACGCAAGGATCGAGTGAAAATGGTGGTTGGAGAGGACATGAGTTTATTAGACATCCTGGAAGTCTTGGGCCAAGCTGTTCTTCGACGTTTTAGTGGTAACTCTGTGAGCTAGGAATCACTCAAGTCTTGGATTGAGGAAAACTATGTTCCTTTCATCAGAGTTTCATGTGCTCATCAGGAGATGATTGTGTTTTATGTTGAGCTCGGTCTCTGATACAAAAAAATTGTTGGACCATGACTAGTGTTGGGGCCCTTCAAGCCTGGTTTTAAAAAGATGGAGTGTGAACTTTGATCCATGCAAAGAGTCATATTCCATCCAAAAAATGTGGGCTATCCTTCTGGGTATGCCATAATTTTTCTTGAGAGAAGAATTATTATCATCTATTGACAATAAGATTGGTCATTTTGTGGGTTTTGATCACAACTATGACTCCAAGTTTGACAAAAGATGGGCCTGGTTACTAGTGGAAGTAGATTTGAAAGATGGATTGGCAGATTAAATTGAGTTGGTCTTTGGGAACATGGTTTGGAATCAGATGATTGATTATTGGAAGATGCATTTTTGATGTTCTGCTTGCCGGGAAGTGGGACACACTTAGAGCTCATGTGAAAAAGCTATCCTTTTTAAGTTGTGTCCAAAGACAATTTGGATAAAGAAAGGGGGGAGAATTGAAAGATGTTTCATCCCAAAGCGAGGAGATAAAGGTTCCCCAGGAGTTGATGCCCATAGAGGACCTACCTTCGACACAAATGGAGGATTTCATTCATGTAGAGGCAGAAGCGACGCCCACCCAAGTGGTTGACGTAGAGGTTTCTACTTGTAATGTAATGTCCCTGATCCAGAGCCCTTTGTAATTGTACATAGGTTGGTGAGTCGATTGCTACCAAGTGTAAATGTAATGTACATTTAGGCTAGTGAGTCGATTGGTACCAAGTGTAAATGTAATGTACATTTAGGCTGGTGAGTCGTTGACACCTAGTTATGGTGTTGCGTGCATCTGAGTAAGTGCACGGAGAATTGTTATAAAGATAGGGTGTGCACATTTTGTGTGTTGCGCACACCTAGGTAAGTGTGCACATTGCATTGTGTTGTGTGCACTTGGGTTAGTGCACGATAATGGCTTTAAAGTGCCCAGAGTTGAGTTATATGTATCATTGTTTTTATATTGAGGTCGAAGAGCCTATGTGACTATCAGGTTGGTGAGCCTGGACGTAGATAGGCCAATGTGCCTATCTAAAAGGGGGTCAAACTCTATGGAAAATATGATCATTACCTTATCGGCTCAGAGAAGCTTGTAAGGAGTTGTGGGGTTGTAACTAGAGTTGTATTGTTGAGAAGTCGGGTTGACAGACCTTGAGCAATCTCTCTAGGTGAGAGACTGGTTGTTGTGGAGTGGTTGTTAGACCTGTGGGCATACTCTCCAGGTGAGAGTTTTACTGAGAGTTGTTCCCTGGTGCGCTGAGCATTAGTCACAGGGATCATAGACTTCACGTCTAGTCCATTGATGGAAACCCTGAGAAGGGAAGTGGGGTAGTCGAAGGACTGTTGGGCATAGAAGGGAAATGTTTCCTTGGGTGTGACAGGTGTGTGGGGAATGAGGGATTGTGGGTTAGTTGCAGCAGTAGGCACTTAGGACTGAACAATTTAGTCAAGTTTCTGAACATAGCTTGTCATTAGGAACCCTTTTTCCCTGGTGGAGTTAAGCCCAACTTGAGGGTGATATGTTGTTGAAGTTTATGAGCAACAACGTCTATGGCTTGTTATGATCAGGTTGTCAAATGCCATTCAGGTTGTCAAATGCACCATTTTTCTTCATGTGTTTGATGAATGGAGTTTTCAGAAGTTACTTAGATAAGTTTGTCATTGTGTTTCTAGATGACATACTTATCTAGTCAAAGTCTGAAGAAGAGCATGAGCAACACTTGAGGATGGTGTTGCGGGTATTGAGGGAGCATCGACTTTATGCAAAGTTGAGCAAGTGTTCATTTTGTTAGCGATAGATTCATTACTTGGGTCATATTATTTTAGAAGAAGGAATAGTTGTGGACCCAACAAAGATAAAATCCATTAAGGAATGGCCAGCACCAAGAAATGTCGCAAAGGTAAGGTCCTTTACGAGAATAGCAAAGTACTACAAAAGGTTTATTGAAGGATTCTCACAGATTGTGCATCTAATCACATCCCTGTAAAGGAAAGGTGTGCGGTTGAGTGGACTCTAGATTGCACAAGGAGTTTTTAGCACTTGAAGAGTTTATTGACAAGTGTGCCAATTTTGAGGATTGTTGATCTAAATGCAAACTTCGTTGTGTGCACGAATGCATACAAGGAAGGACTCAGTGGAGTCTCGTGTCATAATGGACATGTCGTATGCTACGAATCAAGAAAGTTAAAAGAACATGAAAGACTCGATGCTACGAATGACCTAGAATCGACATCCATAGTGCATGCTTTAAAGATGTGGCAGCATTATCTCAAGGGAAAAATATTTGAGCTGAGAACAAACCATTATGGTATGAGATATTTATTTGGACAACCAAGTTTGAATGCTAGACAAAGCAGGTGGTTAGAGTTCCTCAGCGAGTATGACTTCGACATAAAACATATCATAGGAAAAGAGAACAAAGTGGTTGACGTGCTCAACATGAGGGTGCATGAGATGCATGCTACGACCATTAGCATGTGCCAGGTAGATTTGTGTGACACAAATTTAGAAGTTGCCAAATCAGATGTGCACCATGAGGACATAAAGACAACCTTACAACAAGGTATGTCGCAATAGAAGTTTGAAGGTTATGACCTAAGCGAGGATATAATCCTCTTGTATAGAAGCATAGTCTATGTGTTGAATGATCAAGAGTTGAAGAACTTGATATTTTTAGAGATGCATAAGGTTCTTTATGTTGGGCATCTAGGTTAACAGAAGACTATTACCCCTAACCTAGGGGTAACTAAGGATATTATGTCTCGAGGCCCACTGGTTGGAGACATGAAGTGCTGAGAGGCAGGTGGACAGAGCATGGTCCCGTTGGGCCCCTCTTTTTCATTGATGCATCCCATACATCACGAGCAACAAAGCAACGTCCATCACACCAGCCTGGCCCAGGGGAAAATAGGTCTTGTTCCATGAGGTAATGAGTCTGGGTATCATGGTAAGTGTCACTCTAATATTTGAAGCATTTGAACATGTTGCAAAGAATCTTTCTTGGTTACATAATGTTTGCTTAGAATTTATACTCTTTGCCTTATTTAAACTTGGTGGGTGTCATTTTTTCCTAGTAAGTTGGTCACCCTCGGGAATAGGGTCCTACTGGGGGGTTCCTTGAAGAATCATCATCCATTCTCTCTCATACTTATCAACTTCCATACTTCTTTCCTTCTGTCTCCTCATCTTTTGGGATTTTTGGGTGTATTGACTCGAGAAGGGATTGTACCTCATTTCATGGGAAGAAGGGGCTAAAGGCCCAGAGGGGAAAGTAGTTGGCAAAAGATAAAATCCAGTCATAAACCTTCCAGATGTTTTCCCAAGAGGTCTTGAGAAAGAATGAATCATTATCTCTCAAAAGAATAATACATGCAAAAGCAAAAGTCACATTATATAAATGTTCGCTTGTTGAGGTGTGTATGCTTATGAAATGTCCCTTTCTTTCCATGCATATGGTACTCTATGTACCTCTAGCTTCAAGTAACATTGTGGTGCTCTTTATTTCCATGTCTAATAGTACCCAATTGTTCTAGACTTTAATAAATTAATGACAATAAATGGGATTGGAAAAATGTTGCATTGCAAACGAAGGGCAACTCACCCTCTATAAAGGCACCCATAAATGAGACAATACAAACCCTTGTATGTCATGAACCCCATGCCCAGAAGTTTACCCCACTCCAATTCACATGCACACATGGGTTAGATGGGTTTCTCTCTCAGGAAACACCTTGGACCTTGGGAATGATAGAACCAATAGGATGCCTTGACACCCCCACACCTAAATTTGACAAGTTGTATAACATCCTTGAGCATTTGTTTGTTTTGAAAAGGGGGGTTTGATGCACATGTTCGGGTGGTTTGATTATTAGATGTGTCTTACTTGTCATGATACTTGTGACTCATGGAACCTTGGAGGGAGTACATGTTTTTCTTGCAGGACCTTGCCCGATGGACATGTATTCATGAGGAGATGACTAGTTCATACCTTCATGAGGGCTTGAAGCCCAAGGATGGATGCAGAGACCCCATGCCTAGGGACAAATCGTGATGACTAGTTGCATAATGAAAGAAGAGGGTGTTTCCTTTGGAGGCACTTTGACATGACCCCAGGATGGCTTTCCACCTCCTCCCAATTGGACGCTAGCCTTTGGAGGCCCAAAATACACCTTCCTAGCCCATGACGTCACCTAGGGCTGGGATTTGATGGTTTGCGATGGAGGAGGTTCTTGACGATGATGTTGGCACATGTGGATAGGGATCAAGGCCTTTGGAGGCCTAGTGCCATGCTTCTCTAGCCTAATGTCTCCTTGAGGAGGCCTAACGCCACCCTCTTTAGAGTCATTTTGTAATTTTTTTTTTTTTTTTTAATTTTAATGAGAAAATTGACATGTAGGCTCAGTTTGGTGAAAAGACACAACTGCTCGGTAAAATAAGCCAAGATTTTCCATATAAATATCGTTGGAATTTTTTATTTTTCAATAATAACTCTCCCCATTGAAGGGAGATGAGTGAAATTTGTGCCCTTTAAGGGTTATTGGCTAAAATTACTAAGGTAGTTGTTTGGAGACTTGTTTTGATGCATCTTGGATCATTTCTTGGTGGAATTTTGGCAAATGTAGGGTTTTTGTACTTGATTATTCTTGGTGAAGTAAGTAAAGCCGTAATTTTCATTTCATGATAAATGTCTATGGTATGTTTACTTGTTCATATATAAGATTATGAAATTGCTTGCTTGAAACCCTAGGAGTAAGAAACATAAGGTGCTTCTTTCTTGCTCTTTATTTTGTTAAATTTTTCCTAAGAGGATAGACAAACTTGTATAGACCTAAAGTGTTAGCACTTTAGAAGCTTTGTCTAGTTCTTGTTGCATGAAATATATTTCAAGAGTCTAAAGAATATGAGAAATCACTAGGGCCTAGAAGTGCCTACACACTAGTTGAATCTCCTCTTTAAGTCTTGGTACTCGAGGACTTAAGGTGCTACTTCTCAAGCTTCCACCTTGTTATCTCTTAGACAAGTATAATCATTGTTATTTCTCTAAGTTATTGTGCTGATATAATTGACTCCATAAGCACTAAAATGCACTAGTTCTTGCTTCTCTTTTGTTGGAAGGTTGATCTAACACTTAAACTCTATTCTCTTAAGCTTATACTAACTAACTCTAACACTAACTTGCCTAGATCTCTAACTTTCTTGCTGTTGTTATAAATGTTTGTTACAACCATCTAACTGCAACAAATTTTCTGCATAATTGACTTTGAACGCTAGTTAAACACTTCAAAGATTATTTGTGACAGTTGGTTATTATTATACACAATAAATGTTATCTTTTCATTGTCTTTTCAAGCATTTATGAAGAGTATTTTTGCAGCCGTTACAACTTATTAATTGTTGTTGTAAACTTGTTCATTGCTGCAATTTATTATTATCTAGCACATTTTCACTTGGTTTACTGTCTCTTGAGGCTTTACTATCACATTTGTACTTGAAATTGCCATATATATGCTATGTTGTCTTGTTCTGGGCAGGTACACTTCATCACTTTCATTTGCCTCATCTTTCTCGCACACAAATCTTGTGACATATTTGACTTGAGTGACCAATGAGAGGGGGGTACCTTTTATCCATATCCTTAGCTTACCTGACCCTTTAGGTCACTAGAGACGTCTCCCTTGGGTTGGACTTCCATCCATCCCTAAAAGTGGTGATTTCCTATTGAGGCGACAATGATAGGATATCCTGTTTGTTACAACTGGAATTATTTTTGTTTCTTTCTCTGCAACTTGGATCTTTACAGCTAATGATTTCTTTATTTCGATGGGATGAGTCATTGTTTCCTTATCAATCAATGAATTCTTGCTGGTAAGTTGCTTTAACGATTATGGTTACGACTTCTTCTCACCTTTTAACTTCTTAATTTGGGTGATTAAGTTCTGACTATAATTCTCGAGGCGATAAATTTTTTCGTTTTTGTCTGTGATAATTTTATCAATTTCTTTTTGCATATTTTGCATTGATTTTCTATTTTCTTGAAGTATTATCTTAGAAATATCTTTAAAGTCTTCTGGCGTTACTGGATCTAACTCCAATGTAGAGTCCTGTAAGGTTATCTTTTTCTTTTTATATGAAAAATTCAAAAACTTCTTTTTCATGTTTAGGATGAAGGACCCTAATGCTTCCATCTAGATTGAACCTAGACTTATGTCACTATCATCACAAAATAAAGATTTAACGACAAATAACTAAAACTATTTCATTCAAGAATTCAACTTATCGAACTTTGAAGGGTCGATTTCAACAATTACAATTTATGGTTAGTGGTGACTCTCCAAATGGTGGCTATCCCTTCTTCGTGGCAATGTTGACACTCAATTCTTAAATCAGGGACTGTACGAAATATCCAGTGCTATATGTATGGAAGGATGGCTGTAAGAAATGATGGTACAACTGTACAACGACAGTTAGAGATAGAAACTGGGTACGGGTGTACGGTACATCAGTTGCAAATGATTGATGGCTTGACTGTAAATGGTGACTTGGATGTAGGGTATGGTGGCTGCAAATGGTGATCAATTTTCAATTTTTGCAGATTGTAGGGATGCTATTGGTAGGGTCATCTATATGGATCGATGGCTGATATTGGTTTTTATTATATATATACATATTTTGTATTTTAATTTCTAGCTTCTTTTGATTTTGACTTTTCCTTAGTGATATTTCGAAGTGGAATATATATTTTTTCTTTTTCTTTTAACTTTTCCTTTAAACGAAATTTATGAAATGTACATAGCCAAGGGTTAGTGATGGTCAAAGACTAAACTTTTTAGAGAAACTTTGAGAACATTGTAGTTGTGGCCAAAATCTAAAAGTTTGTTGTCAAAGGCAACGAAATTGAATAGAAGTCTAGTGGCCAGGGGCCAAGATCAACAGAAGTTCCTGAGAAAAGGGCTTTGATATCAATGTAGTGAACCAACCTAGCTCACAAGTTAACAATCCAAAATATTTGAAATATAAACATATCTATATAGGACAAATATCTATATATAAAATAATAATGTATAAGAATATGAGATTGATGATGAGTAGAAAGAGAATGAGGGCCTTATATACCCACACAAGGGTGCCCTTTCATCAAGAGACGTAACCTTTTATCAGGAAGGTGTCTCTTCATTATTAATCATTAACTATTGATTATTTATTATTATTTATATTTTATAATGTATTTACATTTATTATTATATATTGTATTCATAACACCTTTTCATATGACAAGCACTGAAGATAACACTCTTGCCTAAACTGCTATAAAAGTATGCAACTACCCAAAAATACAATATGGACAATTTCAATAGTGCTCCACGCAACAAGTCAATTGATCAAGCTTCTCTTCATGCCTCAAACCATTCTTGGTCAATGAACCTTTTTATCAAGGGAATCCTTTTTCCAGATTCCCTCTCACTACAAATTAAGCATACCAAGCCATATTCCTATGGCTACCATCTGCCTCTGAATGTCCGTATGACCCATTGGTCATCTAGAAATGTCCCAACACTTCCTTTACTACATACGTAATCAACAATTTCATTAACCATTCTCCCTTATTCTCATTAGGTTATATGTAATCAATATCATCAACATTTTACTTATGCTACTATACTCAGATCATCATTAACCATATGATCCATGACATCACCATATTTTACGTCCAATAACAAACTATAATAAGCCTATATGCATGTTGGACTCATGCTCAATCTTTTCCATATGTGTTTCGGCCTATCCTTATGCCCCAATCATTTTACCCATGCTTATAGTGCAGATGTATTCCTGATCCAGGTGGATATTAGTGGCCACCCACCTATTCCACTTGGACCCCCACCAGTGCTTCTTTCAGTTTTTTAGTTTTCGCACAGTTTACTATTTTTAGCAATTTTTCGGGTCCTGAACTTCTGGAGCCATTTTGAGGTCCTAAACGACGTTTTTTGGGGTATATGTTGCGTTTGCAAAATTTGTCGCAAATTTTGTCAAAAATGTTGTAGTCCTCGGATAGATCTTTCCAATGGGCTATCATATGCCTAAAACGAAGATCGTATGTAAAAGTTACGACCTCGAGAAGTTGATGTACTAGCTTACCCAAACGAGGCCCACATGACTTTTGGCGCTTCATCTCCTAGGGTTAGGTTTTTGGATGTCTAGGACTTTTGGCATTCCTGTTTATTGTAAAAGGGCCTTCAGAGCCTCATTGTAATCATCTTCTCACGGATGCGAGTAGCGACCACATCTCTTCTCAGAGATAAGCTACCAGTGCCCTAGCTAGTTTATTTCCATTCTGCCTGTAAGCATATTTCAGTCATTTGTTATTAATGAAATGAAGTCTTATTTCCACTGCATCTCTATGTTTATGTATATTTATGTATTTCATTGTGTTCCTACATAAATCTAGATCAGTGGTATCAGAGCGATCTGCTCATTCTCTATCCTTCTTTGCATGTCCCCAACGAGATCAGGGTATAAGGAGTTGGGGCTCGATCTAGTTGAACCTTTGCAAGATCAGCCTCGCAAACCCCGACGACCGCCCATGGGGGAAGAAAAGAAAGATGAGGGAGCAGGAGATCCTATCAAAATGTTGCTCGAGGAGGTCCTCGAGAA
>ML784449.1:136100-150750 GCA_009831015.1 Picea engelmannii
AGGGACCAAGTTCAACAGAAGTTTCCTCATCTCATGGAGGAACTCAACGCAATGGGGACCATTGCTTCCTAAGGGGGGAGGAATGATCCAGGTGGATATTGGTGGCCACCCACCTATTCCACTTGGACCCCCACCAATGCTTCTTTCAATTTTTTAGTTTTCGCACAGTTTACTATTTTTAACAGTTTTTCGGGTCCTGAACTTCTGGAGCCATTTTGAGGCCCTAAACGACGACGACGTTTTTTGGGGTATGTTGCGGTTGAAAAATTTGTCACAAATTTTTTCAAAAATGTTGTAGTCCTCGGATAGATCTTTCCAATGGGCTATCATATGCCTAAAACAGAGATCGTATGTAAAAGTTACGACCCCGGGAAGTTGATGTACCAACTTACCCAAACGCGGCCCACATGACTTTTGGCGCTTCATCTCCTAGGGTTAGGTTTTTGGATGTCTAGAACTTTTGGCATTCCCGTTTATTGTAAAAGGGCCTTCAGAGCCTCATTGTAATCATCTTCTCACGGATGCGAGTAGCGGCCACATCCCTTCTCAGAGATAAGCTACCAGCGCCCTAGCTAGTTTATTTCCATTCTGTCTGTAAGCATATTTCAGTCATTTGTTATTAATGAAATGAAGTCTTATTTCTGTTGCATCTCTATGTTTATGTATATTTCTGTATTTCATTGTGTTCCTACATAAATCCGGATCAATTCCAACTGTTTGCCATTTGTATTCACATGCACAGACATGTCCTTAGATTAATAGGTATATACATTCTCTTATTATAGCCGAGAGAATCATAAACTTGCTCATGTGTTCATATCTCTTTACCTCTCCCAGGAGTTCTAGCAACAATCCACATGACTCCTTGTTAATTGCTTAATTGGGTTATTCTCCAACAACTATTTTCTTCATTCACTATAGGTCAAATAAAACCGACCTTAGACATTTTCCATCAACCCTATGATCGTGAGGGATCATACGCATATACACGTTTTAATCTTTTATTAAAGCAATAATTATTATTGCTACAGATTCTATCAATCCAGACCAATTTCCTTTAAGCACAAGGAATTTTCCATAAGGGTCTTAACCATTATATAATCAACCATCTTTAATTACAAGATACCCTGCGTTCCCTAGCAGATAGACATTATTATACTTATCAAAACAATCCAGCTCATGTTGCTTGTCTTGACTCAGGCAACTACATAGAAAAATTTCTGCCAACTCTACCATTTTCATTCATGTTTTACCAAGAATGCCTATCGACATATTCCTATTCGTGTAAGAATAGTCATCAATTTGACAAAGGGACAATATAATTTCCATTGCTGTAATTTAGCCAGGGTTTCCAATGTATAATTTCAATATGTAGTTCTTCTCCTTAGGAAGTTATTGCAGATAATAACCAATCCTTTAAAGGTAAAAACACCTTTCAACAAGCTTACCTAATTCTCGATATACCAGTCCTATGACTGATCTCCAACCCATCTAGGCCTAGTGTTGTAGCCTGCTCTGATACCAATTTGTAACAGACCCGGCCCCTAAGTACATTTATAGGGGATGGAGTATTAAATTTTCTCTTCTTATAACAACCTTAAATCCTCTTTATCACAACTCCATCATCTTTTGCTTGTCAAGAGCTTTCCAACGATAGTAAATTCACTCAGGATTGAGCTTTGAAATGAAAGGTATGGCCTTCCGAAGTTCTTAGGTTTACATAGGCAACATCTCTCTTACTACCACGTGGCATCCAAGTGATGTGTAATTGATCATGCCAACTAATGTGGCGACACCTTGGTTGTGACATGGCACTAGCGTAGCTCGCCATGGTGGAACTTCAGTCCACGTAAGCCTACAACCATCATCACTTGGACCTTCTTCTGACACAACCTCTCAAGTGGAGGACTCACAGACTCACAATTATGTAGCTTCCTTTCATCAGTCTGCCCAAGAAGTCTTGTTACTTGGTTGTCTTTCATCTTCGTGGACTTGCGGACTCGTGGATGCATATATAAGCATCCTTTCATAGGTCCATCCGAGAAGTATCGACACTTAGCCATTTTTTCATCTTCGTGGTCTCACAGATTCGTAGATGCCTAATTCTATAAGCATCCTTTCATAGGTCCATTCGAGAAGTCTTATGCAGACTCATGGACTCGCAGACGTGCAATTCTGTACCTCCTCTTCATAAGTTTGTCTGAAATCCTCAACACTTAGTCATTTTTCTATCTACGCGGGCTCACGGACTCATGAATGCATAATTATTCCTTTCCTAAGTCCACCCGAAAAGTCTTAACACTTAGATTGTTTTTCCCTCTATGTGGACTCACACATGCATAATTCTTTCTTTCATAAGTCTGTCCAAAGTGTCTCAACACTTAGCCACTTTTCCATCTACGTAGACTCGTGGACTCGTGGACATACAATTATGTACCTCTCCTCCATAATTCCTTTTGAGAAGTATCAACACTTAGATTATTTTGTGAGTTTGTCAGGTTCGCGGGTTGGCAGACTCACAGACCCATTCATCTCACCTTTCCAACCCTTAAACTCAACATGGACCCACTCCCTATTTCTTCGACCAATTATAGGCCTCCACATGACTTCCTCATACACGTAGGCTCGTGACATCATCATAACGTTAGCATGATGTCTAAGGGCTTCCACATTAATCAACGACATAGATCACATCCTAGATGTACTCCAATCAACAGTTGAGATCTTTCAAAATTTTGGTCCGACATCCAAGGCTAAAATGGAGGTCTGAGACATAGTTCACCCAAGGGGCCTACGCTATGGCCCACCGGACAATAAACGGTTGCCATTCATAGGATGACACCTATCAACTACTGGACACGTTAGTGTTCCAGGTCAACATGGTACATCATGTCGACGTTACCTCTCCCTCAAATATCGCTTAAATGAGACCACAATGATATATAACATATGTTAATCCTTGATTAACGATCCATATTAACTTGGGCACATTCTTGATCTAGGTGGATATTGGTGGCCACCCACCTGTTCCAAATTCCAACTGGCTCATCTAGACAGTTTTTAGTTCAACACGTTTCTCTATAATGGGGACATTTATTTCTAATTGTGGGTTCTGCACTTATGGGGCTATCTTGAATCCCTAAACAACATCCAGGTGGATATTGGTGGCTACCCACCTATTCCAATTGGCTTATTTTGGAAGTTTTCATGTCAGTACACCTTTCTGTACTTCTAGGGCCGTTTTAGGGTTCTAAACAATGTTTTTTTGGCTTTCCATAGTCAAATTGTAGATGGAGTTAGATTTTTATAGGATAATGTGTAGTTCTTGAAAATACCTTTCCAACAGGCTATCACACGCCTAAAATCGAGATCGTATGCAAAAGTTATCACCCATGGAAGTTAATGTACTAACTTACCCCAATGAGGCCCACATGACTTTTGGCACTTCATCTCCTGGGGTTAAGTTTTTGGATGTCTAGGGTTTTGGCATTCATGTTTATCATAAAAAGGCCTTCAGAGACTCATTGTAATCGTCTTCTTGCGAATGAGCATAGTCGTCACATCTCTTTTCAGAGATAAAGCTACCACCATTCTAGCGCGTCTTGCACTCTATATTTTTACAGTCTCTGTACATTTCTTTCATTAATAGAAATCATGTATTATTGTATTTCTCTATTTTTGGAAAATTTTATGTGTATTTCATTGTAATATCTCTAATTTCATTTCATTTCGAAAATAATCTGGATCGATTCTCTATAGGCGGGGTAACCTACCCCGATGGAGGTTTCAGATCTATTCGCTCCGCCGATCCAACGACTGTGATTCCTTCGAGCTCAAAACATGGTTTTTCTTCCGATTAAGGACTTAGACAATTCAAGGATTTTGTTTTGGGCTCTTTCCCTTACATTCAACTATTAACTTCTAATCCCGGTTTCCATTCACGGATTTCCCATCATGATGAGGGATATGTATATATATTGAGCATACGAGAATCATAAAATTAAGTTCATTATTTTATCTCAGAACATTACAGAACACTTGTATTCAATTGTGCAGGGCATGCACCATTCTTGCCACCCTACCTTCACTTAAACGAATGAGTTTGAAAATACAATAAGCATCATCACTATAAATCAAGTATGTATATGTATAGTGCAAGAACAAGCATTCAATCATGCATTTAAATTCAATTACATAGAGTCTATGAAAAAATTATCTTTTACAATTGATAGCCGACCAACTGACTGTGGGTGTTCTCCTTTCCACCCAATCGTAGGCTCATATGCATTCACTTTTAACATTCTAGCCACTCCTGTGCCAAGCCATGATACCACTAGGTAATCTCTCTTAGGTTCTTAGTAAGGTTTGAAGGTTACTCTCTTGCACTCTACTGTAGGTAGATATTTTTCTTACACTCACCTAGCCCAGGCCTCTTCGAGGTTTATCAGATGCCTTCCCAGCATTAAGCTCGCGACCTTCTTAGCTAAAGTCAGATTTTCTAGGTTTTCTATGCTCCAGCTCCAAACCCTTCTATGGGTTCTCTGATTATTCTATTGCATGCACTCGTGCTTTCCTTTCCGCAACTCTCTTCCTTCGAGGCTTGAACTCTTCCCCCTTCCCTCTCTCTTTGTCTTTGTGCTTTTTCTTGCATGCATGACTTAGGCAGGTTCTCATTTTGTCCTTCTATTTCTTCTGTTAGAAGGCAACTCGTGGGTCAATCCTGGGGACCCATGGTGATATTTCCTATTATCCTCTAGCTAATCGCTTCCTATTCCTTCTGACAACCCTCCATACTTCCATTCATTGGGGTGGTTGGTTGTTCAACTACCAACCCCTTCTCATTAACTGACTTGCCTTGTTATCCAGGCTAAGGGTAAATAATCTGAATGATGCTAGTTAATATTTCCGCAGGGTGGCTTGGGGTCATTTAACTTAATAAAACCCCCCCTTATTCCTCTAGTGATATCATGGCCAGTGCTTGAAGGCTTCACCCATTAGTCAACTATCAATGTTTACAATTAAACAATAATACATTTACAATATTTGCAAGCCATTGCATGGCAATCATAAATTATGATTAATTACAGGCTAGAGAAAACAAGGGTGTTACACTATGGATTTAATTTTCCCGAGAACTTTGCTGAGCTTGTTCAATTACCTTAGGTTTCTCAAGGTTATTCCCAAAAATTTAGTTCAATTAATAACATGGTTGTTTTTTTCAGATATAGCAAAGCACTTAGGAAATATGATGAATATGCATGCATTTTTATTTGTTTATGTGTTGTTAGAACTATGGCTTTGCAACGAATTTCCTTTATGCAAATAAGTACTTATATGACCATATCATCTAAAAATTTATAATGTTGGTCATGGCTTGTCGTGAGATTTTGTGGTCAGACTATTTTGTTATTAACTCTGACTTTTCACCAATAACATTATTTCCAATCATACAAGTAAATAGATGAGAGCTTGATTGCCCAATGTCAACCATAAATGTAAGTAATTTAGAATCTTACATAGAGAACGGAGGGTGTGCAGGCATGAACCTTGCAAGGCTAGTTATCATTCTCCTCATATATGAACATGACATTGTTATTTTAGTTAGGAAGCCCGATGAGAAATGAAACTTCAATTCTCAAAGTGTTTAACACGAGTGTGTTGGCATGGACCTAGCAAGGCAAGTAATCCCTCCTCCTATATGAAGATGACATTGTTATTTTAGTAAGGAATACTTATGGTAAAAGAAACTTCAAATTCTCAAAGTTTTACACTAATTATGGCATGATTGTAAATATTGATAAAACAAAGATATAAGTATAGAAGTGCCACTTACCTAAAGTTTGTTTACTATATCCACAACTTAGAAGAAGTCCCTTCATATAAATATCTTAGAATCAACATCCATCATAAGCTAAAATAGAACTATAGTGTTGAAAAAAGGATTAGCTTAAGTTGGAAAGTTTTTTTTTGTCTTGAAAATATTTGTAGAGAAGTCTAGTGTGGGAAAAATAATATTTGTTTTTGACATGCTTATTATCGCACTGATTTGTTGAAAAGAGTGGGAATACAATATTTCTAGAGAAACTTGGAGGAAATTTTAGCAAATATAGATGTTTTTTATTATAATTTGCAAATTATAATAATTGCACCGAGAGACACTCTACAACTTAGTACGGGGGAAATGTTCATGTAACATATCCTTACATTAAAATAATAATAAAAAACATTAAAATAATAATAATAAATTTAAAAACATTAAAATAATAACAATAAATTTAAAAACATTAAAATAATAATAATAAAAAATAAAAATAGAAATTTATGTCTACTCCATTACATTTATATATCTCTATCATTAGAATTATATATCTCTATATCAGATGAAATTTTGCTAGCTATTAGATGTGGCTTTGAAGGAGGTCATGTAACTAAGGAAGGAAGGAGGAACAAATGTATCGGGTTGTGACTACTTTGGGACGATTCGAATTAGGGTTGCGGGGCGACTGACGCCTCAATCTACGGTAAAAAAAAAAGAAGGTTTGAATTCTTCCAATATTAACAAATTTCAAGTTTGCATGTGACATTATCTTCTGTAATGCATTTTTCTATTTATGCCCGTTTTTCCTTTTACTGAACAAGATCGCAGTTATGAAATTTACAAGGGAACAAATTTACGAACAAATGCATTAGTGACACATACGATCCGAGGGAGGCAAATGTGAAGCTACTGATGATTTTCTCTGACGACATGTTGAAGTAGAAGTGCATGGAGTCCCTCTGTTGGCCATTGACCAAGTTTTGGGAGATCCTTGGTCAAGTTTGACCTATTTTGGGACTTCGACAGCCTGTCGAAGGCGGAGCACAAGACGAAGTGGAGATTGCAGGATCTCAGACCCTTTTGGGTCCTTTTTGGGGTTTGGGATTATGTAACGGGTATGGGATGTCAGACCATGGGTCTACCCATGTTTAGGCCTATTTTGTAATGTATAAATATATCTCTAGGCAATGTAAGTAGAGAGACCGGTTGTGCTAAGTGCTATTGTGGATTGTAAGAGCTCTGTGCATACTGGAGAAACTTGTAGAGCTAAGTGCAAGTGATTGTGATAGCTGTGGAAGGATTTGTGCTACAACGCAAGGAAGGAGGATCTAGCGAGGTGCACAGAGCTCCTGTCCTATGCGGAGTAAGGGTTTTGAGGCTCTATGCATGTAAGCCATTGAAGAAGATAATAAAGAAGAAGAGTTGGTGGACGTAGCCCCAGGGTGGGGGTGAACCACATATATGTTGTGTTGCTCTGCTTTGTGCGATGTGTTGGTGTATTTATGTGTTATCTACTAAGTGCTTGATATAGATAGATATATATGTTTATGCTTTGTGCTTATGATGAATCTGGATGCTAGATCTGACATAGGTGAATGTGCTTAGTGCTTGAATCTGCTAGATCTGATCTAACTCCTTATACTAAGTGCTTAGATACATTAGATTTGGGTGAATGTTGCGATGCTCTATTTCTCTGCGGAGTAGATATTGGTTAAATAATGATGAATTGTTGGTGCTAAGTGCTCTATTAAGTATTATAATCACAGATCTGTGTCCCAGCTAAGGTTGCAGACACCTAAGTCTTGCAACCACCCCTGCCTCTACCTCGAGTAAGACTTTATTTGCTTCGTAGATGTTGCCAAAAGGGCCGATAGTTAGGGTTTTGTTGGTGTGTTGTTGTAGCGTTGAACCCTGGGTCTGCCCTTGTGCCAACAAATGGTTCCGTTGCCGGGACTTGAAACTGTGATTGCTGGGAACTGAGAAAGAAGAAGCTTTGTGCAAAAATCGGAACTGAAATTGTGAAAGCTCCATGCATAGATCTGTTGCCCTAGTGCGCAACATTCTACTTGACTTGTGAAGCTCTATGCTTGAGAAAGAAGCCCGATCCGAATAAAAGAGGTCAGATCTGAAGGAAAGAAGTAAGATCTGAAAGCTTTGTGCTCTGAGAAAGGTAAAACTAAAAATTTCTGAAGAAAAGAGGTAAGATCTGTAAGCTCTGTGCTATGATAAGGGTAAGAATAGTGAAAAGTTTTAGATCTAAAAGGCCTGTACTCTGTAGGAGTAAGACAAGTGGAAATTTTTTCTTCAACAATATGGATCTAGGTATGTTTGATAGAGTATGTCCTAGTTCGAAAACTAAGGTATTGGTAGATGAAAGAAGATTTGATATGAGTAGATCTGATAAGAATAGTGAAAGATATGTTATACCTATGCATAGAAAGAATGTTTGGACTAACAAATGGATGCAGGAGCCTAGAAAGAATTGTTTGCAGGTTAGCTACCAAGATCCTAGCGCATAGTACATGAAAGACTGAGGATCTTTTAAAAGAAAGAGATGATTAACCCTCTGTTACAGTTGCAGAAAACATGGACATCTTGCTAAGGAATGCCCTAGAAGAAGACCTAGTTGTCTTTGTTGTAAATCTATGGACCATGAAGTATTGGATTTCCCTAGAATGATTGCTAAAGTTGAAAGGATGAATATGAACCAAGAGAACCATAAGGCAGATCTAGAAACTGAGATTATGACAAAATCCCAAAGAGAATCAGAGAAAGCATTGCTATGGATGAAAGAAACCCTGAATGACCACCGACATGTTAGATTATAAGAGATATTCAAAGAAAAAGAATACCTTGAAGCAAGAATAGGATAATTCGACGTTGACTATGTTCTGGATGAGGAAACACAGGTGAATATTATGACAGAACGAACTTGGGAACTTCTAGGAGACCCTGCTATGGTTCCTTCACTGGGAGGAATGGGGTTATTCAGAGGAAAATTGATAACCCTATGTGGGAGACTTACCAAGCTGCCTATGACTGTCAATAGATCTTCGAGAGAGGAAGATTTTGAGATTATTAAATTTATTGAGGACAACACTCCATTTACTATGTTACAAGGAAAACCATGGATTGAAAGAGATCATGCCAGAAGGAAAGAAGAAGAAGAAGCTTTGGAACAACAGAAGCAAGACTTGAAAGAATTCATGACTAGAAGGATCACACACTTGATTGAAGAACAAAAGAGTAGATCGAAGCTATTTAACACCAGAGACCCGGATGTCAAAGTTTCAAAAACGCTAGAGGACCCAGAAAAGACTAAAATATATATCCCAGATAATGGAAGAATATTACCCTTGAAAGAATCTCAACAACGCGAAGTCACCATGTCAAAAGAAGATAAAAATCAGAATGGAAAAAGGAATACCGAGACGGAGCTCACCGGAAAGAAGGCTAGAAAACTAAGTAAGAAGAGGGCTAAGATCGAAAAGTTGCAGAAAGATCCAGAAGAAACCTCGCAGAAGGAAAATTTGCCAAATTGGAGCTTCGACGGGATATCAGAACAATGACACATGGCACTTCGCCATGGCGAAGTAATATAGTCGTTGGGGACATTATAACCGTTCAACCGACGCTCTGAATGTGTAGAAAGACATTTATGGACAGACAACTCGCCATTCGACCGTTGGGACCGTGCCATAACGGACATAACAGAGTTCAGGAAGGCTTCATACCCGTTGCAAGCGACATGTTGTCGATTTTTCTATTTATCCCGATGCGCCATGTACCGAGAACACTTTTTCTAACCGTGAATTTGAGCTCGCAGACTTGTTGATTTTACACAATGGTCATTGCGCTATTTCCCTCTATCCTATTACAGTGTCTAAGCTACTCCTTGACCCCGAAGATTTTTAACCCCGAGCGTGTATGTTGGACGAGTTGAGTGATGTAGAAAAAGTTGTTGAAGAAGTTTTGATCGACCTCATGACTGAAAGAGTCATGTCAATGTCTATAGGTGTACAAGCGTCATCAACGAGAGGACTGCAAGCCTCTTCGTCGACTGCTCGTGGATCTGGACCATCCTGACCATCAGATGAAAAGCTAACCAAGCACAGGGATGATCTAGCAAATGCCAAATTGATCCCGACTATATTACCCACCTACACACCACCTCTGAGTGACGCAGTAAATCGAGACAACGTACCTAGATATTTTGAGTACGCCTTGGTCACTGTGTACCTCCCGAAGGGGATCCATGCAGTTCGAGCAGACCAAGATAAGCTTGCAGTGTTGAAGTTCAACGACTTCAACCTTGGAGATCACAAAGTCTATAACATGCTCGCCCCACATAAGTAACTGACTAGAAATAAAGGGAAAAAATCGAAGATCGTCCCTCAGTAGTGGACTATGGACCTCGTGCAGTCCACCCTACTGAATGTCATGAAGATTCCCCACTTTGGAAGACACTAGGAGGTGAATGCATGTGTTAAGTTGCTGCTATCTTGTTACCATGGTGGTTATTTGTGGCTAAACCATCGTATCATTGTTGATCTGACGTTGATCAATTAGATCACAGGGTTGAGTATGCAAGGACCTGATCCATAGTATTTTTATCCAGGAAAATCCATGGATCGCGCTCTCGCACAGAAGATCAAGGAAACTTACGACGATGTCGAGAAGGGAACATGAGGCTACAAGGTAGCTTCTATCTAGAGTGGCACAACCTGCCTCGCCTGTCAACTAATTGCAGAGAAGCTAGTAAGAAAGAACCGACCTACCTAAGTCACCAGCTTTGTAGTCGAGCTCGCAGGGAAGTGCGCAGAATGTCTCTAGATGAACTAAGTGAAGTACCTTGTGAACCAGTTGGAACTTGAGTGCAGAGAAGCGCAAGATCAATTTTATGAATTCCATTTTAGTTGGCTTTTGATCATGATCACATTCGTCGCCTAGGAGATGCCAAAAGGTGTTCCCCCACATCGAGCCATTTAAACCGTTGGCCGCGAAGTTCAATACACTTTGGTATTCAAGTGATATGAATAAACAGTGGCAGTCAAATGTTGTTTTTCATACCTACTACAATCAGCTGAAGATAGCCATACAGTCTGAGCCTCGCATGACTCTAAACACTCTACACCGGTTCAAGCCTGTGATGAAGTTCAACGTAGATCAACATTTCATTTATATTACAGTGCGCACCGACGAACATAAGCAACAACTTCAATCCTACTACAAGCGGACGGAGGAGGACCTGGAGGAAATCACTAAGGACTGGTCGGCGGATCTCATTATTCCATCAAACCCTGCGGAGATATCTAACATAGACAACCTAGAAACAACGCAGGATACACCTGGACCTAGCAGAACAAAGAAGATTAAAGAGGTCTAGGAATTAGACAACGCATCCGTGAAAACTCCTTCCATATCATGAGAGAAAGGAGGTGATGGTGAAGAGTTAAATGATAAAGAAGTCGAACAGAAGCAAGGAGACGAGGTTGATCCCCTGAAGAAGAGGAAGGGTTCGCCTCCGAAACCTTCCTCCCAGAAGAAATCAAAATCTTCCATGACCAAAATGTAGACTGTCCTCACCTCTGACGACTTCGACTTCCTCATAGCAGCCCTAAACGATGCTTAGCTGGAAATAACAGAAAAATAATAGGCTAAGCAGAAAGCAATGTATGATAGAATTGAGACTGAACTTCAAGGGGTACAACAGGCACTATAATCTAGCCGTGCAGTCTCCACTGCGCCTCTACCATTGGAAACACCAAAATTGGGAGACGAGGCAACCCAACTCCACCGATTAGCTGATACAGTCGAAGCTCGTCTTTGACGAGCACAAGAGGAAACAGAACAAGCCACCCAGGCTTTGACACAAGTACAAGGAGTACTTGTAGAACAACGTCGAGATACAGAATAATAAAAGACTTCCCTCCAAGTGAAGTTCGACAAAGAAAAAGTACATCTACAACAAGGAAAAGAACAGTTGCTCACTGAGCAACTCGAAGTAAAAGAAGCAATCAATAGAGCACTTCGCTCTGTGACAGCCATAGAAATAAAGGCATAAGAATGAGTTACATAATAAGTAGAGCAACTTGAAGAAGTGATTCAGTAGCTACAACAAAACATCGCAGACTTAGAACTACACGCAGTGCCTGAGACCCCACAGGATGTGAAGGACCAAAGAGAAGCAACTTCTAGGAGCGCAGTTGAGAGACTAAAGACCCTTGCTATGGAATACAAGCAGTTGAGTGATCGTAGTGCCCTGACATATGAGCAACTCCCTGAGAATCCATAATTATGAGCACTGGAGTCGTAGCTCCAAGAGGCGAAGTATCAAGCTGAAACTATACAGGCACAGTTGAAGCTCCTGTCAGCTGTGGAAAGAATGAAAAGATCTCAAGAGCAATGCATCGCCAACAAGAGATTCATGCTATTCAGAGTAGAGTTATGGAAGTAACTCAAAGACTCCAACCCATACAAGATAAGGCCTCCCAATTGTTTATAGAGGTAGAAGGCCAAGGAGCAGAACTAGAGCAGGTTGTTAATGCAGCTAAACAACGCTTGGAAGGACCCATGAATGATGCAGTCATCCAAGAGTTTGTTGAACAAGAGGTCATAGCAAAACAACAAGTTGAAGCAGCTCGAGCCAAGTTAGAGGCTTTTGAAGCATAACTTCCTACATCAGAGTGATTCGAGACAAGTCACATGTGAGTGTTGGGGGCCTGTTGGCCCTTGACCAAGTTTTGGGAGATCCTTTGTCAATTTTGACCTATTTTGGGACTTCGGCAACCTGTCGAAGGTGGAGATCGCGGGATCTCGACCTGTTTTTGGGTCCTTTTTGAGGTTTGGGATTATGTAACGAGTCTGGGATGTCGACCGGTGGGTTTACCCATGTTTAGGCCTATTTTTTAATGTATAAATATATGTCTAGGTGATGTAAGTAGAGAGACCGATTGTGCTAAGTAAAAAATGCTGAGTGCTAGTGTGGATTGTAAGAGCTCTGTGCATACTGTGAGAAACTTGTAAAGCTAAGTGCAAGTGATTGTGACAACTGTGGAAGGCTTTATGCTGCAATGCAAGGAAGGAGGATCTAGCGAGGTGCACATATTTCCTGTCCTATGAGGAGTAAGGGTTTTGAGGCTCTGTGCATGTAACCCATTGAAGAAGCTAATAAAGAAGAAGAGTTGGTGGACGTAGCCTCAGGGTGGGGGTGAACCATGTATATGTTGTGTTGCTCTACTTTGTGCGATGTGTTGGTGTATTTATGTGTTATCTGCTAAGTGCTTGATATAGATAGATAGATCTATTTATGCATTGTGCTTATGATGAATCTGGATGCTAGATCTGACATAGGTGAATGTGCTAGTGCTTGAATCTAACTCCTTATGCTAAGTGCTTAGATACATTATATGTTAAGCCCTAATGTTGGCTCATTACCCCTTAATTGGGGCATATTATATTAGTAATTTTATTTTATTTATGTCGGCTTTAGGCCATTAGTTGTAATTATACCTCCTAGTCTCCTATATATACCAAGGAGACATTTTCATTTTGAATCATCTTGTACTTGAACATTTAAGTGGGGTAAAAGGAGGTTGCCCCCTCGAAGAGGCTTATTATATGAAATTATCTCTTTTTCAAGGTGTTGAGTACTTTTTCTGAGGTTTTTCTATGCTATATTGATATTTGGTTCTTAACATATGGTATCAGAGCTCAAGGTCTTGGGGTTTTGCTGCTACATCCGAGACACCTTGGAATTTTCGCTATAACTTTTTTTCTACAACATTTTAGAAGGAATGGCTTGGATGACATTTAGCAGACATATCAAGGTACGTTGGGTTCAAAATTCAGCTACTGAGGCCTTATAATTTTGGAGATACAACCTGTACAAGATAGGGTTCTGGAATCATCCTGAACTGAGTCATTGCGGAATTTTCACTATAAAAATTTTTCTGTAACGTTTCAGACCCTACACTCTGGAGGCCATTTATAAAAATTAGTAAGGTATCTGTGGTAAAAATTTCATCTTCTGGGTCATCTTACATTTGTAGATACACCTTGTGTAAGATAGGGTATCTGACTAGTCCTATTGACTAGTCTCAAGAAGGTGTTCTAGGTAAAATAGTCATAACTCATTCCTAGAGTATCCAAATTGAGTGGGACTGGTTGCATTGGATCGTGGACAGTCTGTAGTATTTTGGGTGCGAGTTTCAGAATTTTATATCAATTATTTTGTGCGGGGCACGCTATACAAGTGAGATCTCCTGGAAAGTCCAAAAATCGACAAGCTGTGGGGAAGTTACCGTAAATTCCACTTGGCACATCCAATTTTGATCAGACCTGTGGCATTGCAGAGAAGAAATATCAGAGAACTACATAAAAGAAAGTTTCATACCTAGAAGGGCCGAAACTTGGGAGATACGACAGAAGAAATATTGTCTAGCAGAACCACCTCAAAATCAAGGTTCAAAAGTGATACTTGGCCAACATGCCACCCAAAAAGGAAACTTCTACACCAACTAAGCCTCCAAAAAATCCTACTTGGACTCTTGATGAAGGTGAAGAAATGCGTAGGGACATAAATGATTTACAAAAGAAGATAGTTACAAAAGATGAACTACAAGAGATGATGGAGGGTATAAAAGGGGAGATCATGGAAGTATTGAAAAATTTAGTAATAGAGAAGACACCTGAAAGTGAAAATGCATCCCATGAAATTCATAACGAGGACATAAGGAAGGTGAATCGAGAATGGAGAATCTCCAACTTTGGTTTGAAGACCAACCACGCTCCTAAGATTGATATGAGGAAGTTTGATGGCAAGGACCCAAT